>JAYESA010000005.1:150737649-150985149 GCA_036927795.1 Iris macrosiphon | reverse complement strand
TCAACACGTTATTTAGGTGAAGCATGCATATTATTTTGTAGTCTTTCTATCTTGCCTTAGTTCATTTTACAAGCAAGCAATATATATGAATTTCTGAAATAAACTTGTCACCGTTCGACGACTTTTACCTGCCCGTCTGAACCACCTGCACAATACTTACCATATCCTTCCCTGCCACGAAGATACAAGTTAGTTTGCACAGATTTAAATATACGAAAGGATCACTCGCTTAATGCCACGAGGGACAAGTTATAGTCACGGGATAGAAAATAATATGCGACACAGGTGGCAAGCCCGGCCACATGCCATTTCTTCCTCTAACAGACTGACTATTCCATATGTTCCGTCTGGATCGGATCGGTCCCAGTGCCCCGACGAACGTCCGCAAAACCGCAAAACCTTGTGCACAAGTTGTCCGTGATCAACGACGTTCGTTAAGTTTTCCATCAATTCATGTAGTTTAAGGCAATTTTGAGCACGATACAAGTTCCATAACATAAACGGTTTTGCATAGTCTTACTGATCAATATATTGCATATCAAAGTATGTTCTATATGCATAGCAAAATTTATAGAAGAAGCATATATTCTAACTAAAATTGAAGCATATGATGAACATTCTAAATGAACAACCATACAATAAGATGACCGTTTACAATTTGGTTGATGAGCAAAATAATCCAAGTCTATTCCTTTTTATCTTGACATCTTTTAGTTATTACTTGGTATCGTTTGATCGGGGCAAGCAAGAATACAAGATTTTTAGGTGTGAAGACTTGGAAGAAGCGCCAACTAAATCGAATATAAGCCACTCATAAGTTGGTTAGAGAAGGGAAGGAAAGAGGTGCTTCAGGACTCTGCTCGTGCGTCGCCTACTGCTTGTTCAACTGCATTGCCATGAACAGCTGATCAATACCTCTTCCACTCTTTCCGATATCAGAATTGAAGTGCAGTTCAACGAACAAAAATAATAAAATCCATCGAAACCTTTCAAGAAAATGCAAGCAAATCCGAAAACTACTCAAGGCACGAAAGCAACAAGCGACAGCGAAAACTAGGCAACAAAAGATACAGCGGAGAGGTCCCTCCTGACTCTGCCGCTAAGTCGATCCTGGGGGCACGGTCCACTGAATATGAGAATTGATTCCGAAGAGGCAAATCCATAATGAGGATGAGTTCTTATTTTAGTCTATCCCGATCGAACGATACCGTCTTGTATTTCTTAGCCGCGCTCCCCGAATAGGGGGAACGGGGCACCACATCCTACCCAACTAATTGGAAGTTTCATCCCGAAACATAGGAATAGAACCTACCACTAGGAAACAATGAAGGGAACCTATCCCTCATCTCAGATTCAAGCTCCCAAGTGGATTCTTCGACCGAGTGATTTTGCCAAAGCACGCACACGAGAGGAACCGAGCGACTTCGAAGCAGCTTTTCTTTATGATCCAAAATTTGCACAGGTTGTTCGACATATGTCAAGTCTGCCCTAAGATCCAGTTGATCAAGATCTACCATGTGACTCGGGTCGTACACATACTTCCTAAGTTGGAAAACATGGAAAATATTGTGCATTTTGGATAGTGACGGTGGTAGGGCAATCTGATATGCAATTGAGGTGACTCGGTTCAGTATCTTGAATGGACCGACGAATCTTGGACTTAGCTTTCCCTTTGCTCCAAATCTGGTAACTCCTTGCATGGGCAAAACTTTAAGAAATACCCGATCTCCTTCTAAGAACTCAAGCGGCCGTCGATGCGTATCGGCATAACTCTTCTGGCGACTCTGAGCTACCTTTAGTCTTTCCCGAATCAAGCGAATCTTTTGGACAGTCTGCTCCACAAGTTTAGGGCCAAGGATCTGCCGTTCTCCAACTTTGTCCCAACAGATCGGGGATCTGCACTTTCGCCCATACAACGCCTCATAAGACGCCATCTGAATACTGGATTAAAAGCTATTATTGTATGCAAATTCAGCTAATGATAGATGCAAGTCCCAACTCGTATTCAAGTCCAAGGCGCAGATTCATAGCATGTCTTCGAGGATTTTGTTGACACGTTCTGTTTGGCCGTCCGTCTGGGGATGGTAGGCTGAGCTGAACTTCAACTTTGTCCCCATTGCTGACTGCATGCTTTTCCAGAAATACGATATAAATCGACTATCTCTATCGGAGACTATGGATACGGGCATGCCGTGGAGCCGAACGATTTCGTTGAGGTAGATCTGAGCCAAGTAGTCGGCACTCCAAGTAGACTTGATAGGCAGAAAGTAAGCTGACTTGGTGAGGCAATCAACAATGACCCAGACGGCATCATTCCCCCGTTGCGTCTTTGGCAAGCCAACAATAAAATCTATTATTATATGTTCCCATTTCCACCCGAAATAGCGAGGTTCTGCATCTCTCCTCCCGACTTCTGGTGCTCGGCCTTTATCCTCTGACAAGCCATGCAATGCGACACGAACAACGCCGTATCTTATTTCAAGCCGTGCCACCAAAACATCGTACGGAGATCTCGATACATCTTTGTGCTACCCGGATGAGAAGTATAACTAGTATAATAAGCTTCCATGAGTATCTCCTTTCTGAGGGCTGTTTTATAATAAACGAAAGAAATGAAACAAGGTTTATATGAAACCCTCTCTTTGGTTTACAAACAAGAAGTACAATTAATCCTATACGAGGATGTCAAGTACAAATTTTAATCTGGGTAAATATTGCTATAGGAGTCTGATCTGCGGTCGATCACTTTGTCCCTTGGACCACACGATGATGAAGAAGTACTGTAGAAGACGGAGAAGCTTCAAAGATTGTAAAGGAGAGTGGATGCTCGATGCCAAAAATCGTCGATCACTACTCTCTGTCTGTGCTCTTCTCTATTTGATTTTTTGACTCCTCGACCTTTTCTGACCCTTGACCTCTATCAATAGAGGTCTCTATTTATAGGATTTTAGTGACAGTAACCATCCAGTCGGCATAGAAGTCGGATAGTGGAGAGTATGGCACTTTTTATGCTGCGGTTACAATAACTGTCACCCACGTATAAATGATCCTCTGAATCTACGTGTGACGCGTGTCCCATTATGAGATAATGCGTATAACTGCTGCGAAGATCACGGCATGCAAGCCACGTAGGTAGCTGTCCCTCGTGTAGAAAAGGTTGGCGTAGAAGCCAATAATTGTCACCCTGGCGTAGAAGCCAAATGGTTGTCAGGTTGGCGTAGAAACCGAGTAGGCGTAGAAGCCGAGTAGGTGTAGAAGACAGCCGATCCTCCTTTCTTGACTAAGGTCTTGAGCTAATTCTGGACCAAATAGCCTCATTACGCACCAATAAAATATAGCCTGAGTTGGCGTATTCCGAGGAGATAGCATACGGCGTAGGGGTGAGCAATAATCGGTTTTTAACCGAAAACCGAATCAAACCGGACCGAAATAGAAGTTCGGTTCGGTTTTTAATAAATCGGTTCGATATTCGATTTTATGTTTTAAATGAATCGGTTTTCGGGTCAGTTTTCGGGTTTGAATTTCGAAAACCGATCCGAACCGAAAACCGAATTCTCCACTCTATATAAAACATAAAACCCTCTCT
This sequence comes from Iris macrosiphon, assembly GCA_036927795.1. Classification (NCBI taxonomy): domain Eukaryota; kingdom Viridiplantae; phylum Streptophyta; class Magnoliopsida; order Asparagales; family Iridaceae; genus Iris; species Iris macrosiphon. The sequence continues at coordinate 150,981,563 of JAYESA010000005.1, read as the reverse complement.
CTCTACTTCAATTTTGTCACCATTGTATAGCCTCTTTCCAAGGAGAGTTCTTCTCTCCGACTCTTCCTCTCCCCCAAAGGCCAATTCAACATTTCCTCTTCCCAAGAGCCAAGCTCCTCTTCCCAAAGGCCAACTGCAATCTTTCCTCCTTCCAAGGCTGAGACTCCCCTCGAAAAAGATGTCCTCTCCTCCTGTTCCTCCAGATCTCCTCTCTTCTTCTTCTTCTTCTTCTTCTTCTTCTTCTTCTTCTTTAATGGCTTCTTTAACTCCGTGACCACCATCAAAGAGGAAGGCCTGTGCTGAGGTCTGGTCCGGTTCGGTTCGGTCATCTCGGTCATGATACGGGTCATCGCGCTGCAGAGGTCGTCAGCTCGAGGACCACCTCGAGGGGGCAATGCCGGTGGTGGGTAGTGCGATGCTTTGGCGCTGGAGCGTCAGGCTCGGTGCCACGTGGGCGGAGCAACGTCGGTGTTGGCATCCGTAGGAGGACAAGACGTTGACGTCGGTTTGACGCCTCTACCGAGGGGCGGTCCTTGGCGAGGTCGTCGACCACGATGCGGCAGCGAGGAGCTCGGCTAATCCTGGGTCATGCGTGGTTTCAACCGAACCGACCGAAAATCGAACCGTTCTAATTTGGTTCAATTTTGCTCAGTTTTTTTGTAATCGATTCGGTTTTCGATTTCTAAAATTACGCGTTCCATTTTTGTCCGTTTTCTTAAATGCGGTTCGGTTCAAACCGAACCGAACCGATGCTCACCTCTAATAGGGCGTACTCCTATAGCTAAAAATAGCCAGGTCGGCGTATTTTAAAGAGATAGCGTACAACGTGCTCCTATAGCTGAAAATAGCCTGATGGCGTAATATACAGAGGTGATGATATGGACGTATTAGCCGTAATTATGGCTTACCAGTCTTTGAAAATAGGACCCAATCTCGTGCATTAAATGTCGAGATCTGCCCCCATCACGCGCATTAACTGCAGAGACGCGCCTCGAGCTCTGTACGAAGAGCAGCTTTTGACGTGGCGGTTTGTTTTGTCTTCTGCGGAGCGTAAAGGCTCATATCTTCCTGTATAAAACTAGGCGACGTATTCCCTTGAACGCGTAAAAGTAATTTGTATCAAGGAAACGTTACTAAACGACGGTCTGGGTCTCTGTGCCGCAGCATCATTACAGCCGTCGTCTGGATAGTCGTGCAGTACTCTTTGTCAGGAGTCAGGTTCACTGCATGATCTGACAGGTTCATTCGAGAATACGAAGAGTTCTCCGTACGACTTCCCACTGCATTAAAAGCGAGTAGGTTTTACGCCAATGTGGCGATATAAGAACCCCTTTTTTTATGCTGAAGCAGTCTGAACACACTGCATTACGCGAGTTATTTTGGAGCTATGTTTTACGCTGTACTAGCGATAAAGCTCTGTTTGTACGCTGATGGCTCTGAAGTCACGTCTACGCCACACAGCACTGAAATACTGTGTATAACTCTGCAGCATATTTTTCATGCTTCTACAAGACCCCCTTCAAAGTTTTCAAATTCCTCATAATTTGAAATACTTTGAATAAAGCATGAAATGGTCAAGTCTGACTCGTTCTTCGAGGTTGATTTCTCGGTGGATTTTTGGGGATTTGTTGGGATTCGGTGTATTCTCTTTTGCCTATATAAAGGCTGATGATTTAACCTATTTTTCCCATTTTTCCTTCACCACACAGAGATGATTGCCGGAGTTCGTCGGGTCGACTTGAGAAAGAAGAAGACCATGTTCTTCCAGCATGGAAGAAGCCAAAAAAGAAGGCATCTTCGAGCAAATGTCCTCTGCAACGATGGATCATGGAAGAATATCATAGCTTCATTTGCTCGTGATAATCAGCAACTTCATATGGCGATTCGTCCAGGAGAGAGGGAGGATCATATTTGGCTACACAGCTTGCAAGCTGTATTTTCTCCCATCGTTCGTGGACGAGGGCAAACAAACTAGCCCTGTCTTCCAGTATTGAGTTGGGTCTAAAACCTCAACTCAATCTGTCATGGCGTATGGAGGATGGACTTTTGAATAATGCCTAGTTTTGTATCCTCCCGCCATTAATCTTTTTTTGTTAATCGGCCGCGGAAGCCGATTAACTGCTGAAGAAGACGAAAAAAGATCTCCACCAATATGAGAACCTGGCAGAACAGATTCTGGGCGTGATCTATAAATGAAGATGAGAGACCCTTTGTAGACGGGATTTCCCTCATATGTAATCATGAAGATGAAAAATCCTTTGTAGACTGGATTTCCCTCATATGTAATCATGATTTAATAAAGTTGTCTTTTCTTATGCATCTGATAATTTGCCATATTTTTTGCTGTGATGAAGTCTGAATAGGTGTAGCTTCAACACGTCTGAATAACTTTACGCCGACTCTGATAAAAAGAGTATTTGGTCCCGTCCTGTCTTTTACGCATAACTGAAGATGCGCAGAAAGCCGCTTAGCATTTAAGTCGAATATTTGAACTGTCCTGCTGTTTTGAACGAGGAGTTGCGTAAAATTCTGAACTGTCACTTCTGATAAGAAGAATTTTTGTTCAGACCATCATCTTCAAGAATGATTTTTCGAAAATCCCTTGAAATAGGGCGAGAAATGGCTGTCTGTCAAAACTGACCATGCTTGAACTGTCGAGAAAATATTCTAACTGGATTTCGGATGAATTTCCAATATGTCCAAGGAGAAGAGTCATATTCAATGCTGAACTCTGTATGCTTTGGGTACTTGGGATGTTTTGAGGCCAAGAAGGAGCATCTTCTGCGTGAACCCTTGTAATTGACCGCCTTGAGATTTATTCAGATATAAGCATACTCTGGCCTGTGTATTTTCAGATATGCGGAAAGTTATGGATCTGTAATGTAGATGAGCATAAAATCATAAGTTTGTAGCCTCTCGAGCGTAAAAGCTGCTGAGCATAAGAGCATCCGGGCGTAAAACTGTAGATTTATAGCCTCTAAAAAGAAAATCTTCCGAGCGTGAAGTCGTAGATTTGTCGCCTCTGAGCGTAAAAGCTACCGAGCTTGAAATCATAGATTTGTAGCTTCTGAGCGTGAAGTCGTAGGTTTGTAGCCTCTCGAGCGTAAAATCTACTGAGCGTAAAAGTATCCAGGCATAAAACCGTAGACTTATAGCCTCTGAGCGTAAAACCGTAGATATGTAGCTTCCCGAGCGTAAGAGCTCTTTAGCGTAAAATCACGAATCTGCTCTGCACGAAAAACTTTACGAATTCGCTGACTGTCCGTCCTAAATGATAGGCTGACGTGGTCCCGAATCATAATCGAGTATTAAATATCGGATTTGGTTAGGGATTCGAGGAGTCCATCTGATCTCTATATATACCCCAAGGCCTTCAGAGAAAAACTCTTCACCTGTCTTTTGCAAAAGAAAAATCTTCATCTTTTTGAGCACTTTCCTTCGTTTCTTCTCCGAGCATTCTGAGTTTTTAGAAATGGTGCCAAAACCAACCTCCACCTCTAAGGGAAAGAAGGCTGCCTCCTCTTCTCGCTCCTCTGCCCAAGCAAGAGCGACTCCCATCGGGCAGAACGAACCTCGCTCTGAACGAAGTATCCCACCGATGAGCTGTGCACCGGGCGTTATAGGTAAAGCTTTTGGGACGACAAAAAATGAGAAAAACCCTTCGCACACGTTGTACGTGGATGCGCTAGGTCATCTTCTGTGCTGAACGCCTCTTCGAGGAAGATGATGCACAAAGATGTTTCATCTTTTATGCCCACATTTCTAATGTGTCAGCGTAAAAACTCCATATTTTCACAGTCTGGCGTAAAAGCTTTGACTGTCGAAATTTGGCGTATACTACAAATTTTGGGTGTTACGCTCTGGATGAAAATTCCGAAGTAATAACTCAAACTTTGGCAGTCTGGCATAAAAACACAGACTGTCATTTTTGTGTATACTGCCAATCTTGGTTTTTATGCCTGGGAATGAGATTCCAGCGTAAAAATTTAAGTTTTCACAGTCTTGGCGTAAGAGCACAGACTGTTGATCTTTGGCATAAGCTGCAAGATGTAACGTCTAGTATAGAAACTGACTTGTTTCCCTTGCACTTTGTAGTTAACTTGCAGATATCTCCGTTGGCTGAGGTGATGGGTTATGCTGCTGGGATGCTGAACTCCAATTACCTGGAGGATTTGTCCTATGTGACATTTCCTATTTCCAGACCCAAGTATCCTGAAGGAAGGGGAAACCTGATATCGTCTCAAGGGGAATGAATGATGTTGAGCATGATCAACGGGGAGCCCCTGACGCATATAGATGGAGCTAAATACATAAAATCGGCTTTTTTCTTCGGGGATATGATTGACAAACAATCCCAGACGAAGCCCAAGAAGGAAGACTGGGTTTTTACTGCTGGGGGCATGGTCATGTACCTGCCCAGGATGCCGAGAGATTATTCCATCTCGATATTCTTCCATGCCACGCATCCGAGGAGGATGTCGTGGACTCTGACTCCCAATCTTCACGGCCAGCCGGGGAAGATATTTTACCAGAAAGGATCCGACCAAGGGTCATTTGTAAGTCGCCCTTCCGGCTCTGTAATGCCCTTCAGTGGATTATTTCCGGTTAGTGTCCCGAGTGAAGATACTTCACTGCTCCAACCAGTCCAATTATCGACTTTCTGCAATGACTTCATGGGACAAGGAGGAGTATACCCAAAGGTTAATCCTTGGACCAATGGGTGGCTTTACCCCTACAAATCTTCGATGGGCTCGTTTAGTTGCCTGGGCCCTGAAGCATTTTTAGACTGAGCTGGAGAGCATTGGTCTGTACGCAGCTATGAGTGCTACCAGTATTGGGTTACCTCTCAACCCCAACCTGTTTCTGGCTCTGATGGAGAGGTATATCTCGCTCACCGGGACTTTTGCCACTCCGCTAGGGGAGTTAGGATTGGCCCTCCACGAGATGGCAGAGATTTTAAGACTGCCAATGGAGGATACTCCTTATGAAGAGTATGTTCCCACTAACAAGGAGTTGGAGGATACAGACCCTCGGCTAGTGGCAGTGTACCAAGAGATGATGTGCCACTATTTAGCGTGCATCGCCTTCTATAATGAGCCCTCTGATTTGGCTCATACTAACAAATGGGCGTCCTATCTCTTCTTTCATCATGCCCGAGATGCTAAGCCAGACAAAGTCGTGGATAGCAGGGATAAACCTCTGAGCCTTCTGAGCGTGCTTAATGCTCAAGTAGTCGATGATCTTATTAAAGACGTTGGGGCTTCAGATCAGGTCCTCGATGAGGAGATAGGAAGTTACCCTACCGGCACTAAGGCCTATAGTTATATGAGGCATTGCCGCAGGCCTCTGTCAAGGGAAGCTCAATTGGCTGGCTTCCTCTCTATATGGCTACGCCGACTGGTAGTACCTGGGATTGCATCTTCGGATCATATTCACCACAACACCTTATGGCCTGCAGTGCGTCTGGTATACGGGGCAAGACTGGGCTTGCTCCCTGCCATGGTATGCCGCATACAAGCTGGCCTGAGGGCCATTACTGATGGGCTGCTTGCCGATAAAACATGGCGTGACAGCTTTCCCAGGGTAGAATTATCGTTCCTGTATTTGATGGGATGGTTAATTCTCCATAACCCCAGGGTGATGTCTCCCGGCTCTGGCAGTAGTTCGCGGAGTAATTTTTTGTTGAATTACAAGAATTCCACCTGGAACGTGACCACCGTTTTAGACTGTCGGCGAGTGTTAAATTTTGTTCACAGCTAGAAGCTCTTCTGCACCATCCCCACTATACATATCAATCAACATAGGACGAGACTTTAGGATTCAGGTGAAGGAAAGACCGTTCTTTCTCCTGAAGCTTTTTATTGGTTGGTCTGCATTAGACCTTCCCATTTATTATACAGAAGTAAAGACCATTGCTTCTTGGAGCCCTATCTGCCTAGTCGGTTCGCCAGGCAGTTCGGGTATGACCAGTTGCATATGGGAAACGCCATCATCAGCTTCAAGTCCAGAGGTGGACTTATCGACGGATCGAGAGGATGGCGGTACTTCATAATGGGTTATACTGGAGCCGCCTTCACCATACCTACGACTTCTCTCTCCATAGAGTTGCGCATCCTTCATTCGTATACCCAGTTTTATGTGGCCATCCATACCTTCCATCGCGATTTTGATATGCGTGGAAGTTTTAGGATGCCCACTTATAAGTCTGCTGGAAGAGACGATGTCCCATCAGTCTCCTCTGACGAAGGTGAAGACCCTGTCAGTACAGATGAGTTTTTGATGACAGTACCGAGAGGTGTAATACCTCCGCCTGCAGAGCCCCTTATTATCCCTGGAAAGCGACGAGCTTCTATTATGAAGGACGCTTCCCCTCGCAAGAAGAAGAAGACGGTTAGTGGTCCTGTCAGGACTTTTCGCCCTGAGGTTCCTAGGAGTGAACCTGCTGTTTCCCCTGTTGGGGATGAATTTTTGACTAGAGGTCCTTCGCCTATTAGAGAGGGAACCTCCATAGTTCCGGCTGGCAGTGCCGGAGATTCTTTGCTCTAGGCTGCTGTCGTTGCTACCGCTTCAGGTAGTGGTACGAGATCGCCTTTGAGGCCAAGCAAAATAAGAATATCTTTATCCAGATCAGTAACGGGAGTAACCCCTGCTGCGTCTGTAAGTACATCCAGCGAGATTCCACCCGATGAGCCTCGAGTGGATCTTAGTGAAAACCTGGAGGAGTACATGCCCGTGTCAGTTGGCACACCCCCTTCTCCAGGTATGACAGCTCGCTTAGCATCATTAAGAAATGATTTAGCTGTACTGGCTGCCGACGCGACATATATACCATCGGCCATGGGTAAATATCGTCTTTATGTCTCTTTTAGAAAAATAAATATCACGTTGATATTAACGTTCTTTTGTCTTGTTTTCAGGGGAAGACATCTACGGGGAGGGCAGCGTCGACGCAACTTTTGGCTTTGTTGCCGCTCCTGCCGACGACGTGGAGGTGCCCGACTTCGAAGAGAAAACATTTTTGGGTGCCGGCTCGCCCAAAATAGTTCCGATGTCTCGAGAGGAGGATGAGCCTGTCATTAAGACTATGCCTCCTTTGAGTACGCCAGCCACTTCGACCGTTATCGGTGCCTCTACCTTTGTCGCGCCTGTTTGTGGTATTAAACGAAAGAATGAAAGTGTATTTCAATGACAGGGTTTATACGTGACCCGTGCCCTTTGGTTTATAAATAAACTTGTACAATTCGATCCTATACGAGGATGCGGGAGTACAATTTATTTAATCTGGGTATAAATTGCTATAGATGTCTGATCTGCGGTCGATCACTTTAGCCCTTGGACTACACGATGTTGAAGAAGTGCCGTGGAAGACAGGATGCAGCTTCGGAGGTTGCGAAGGAGGGTGGATGCACGATGCTGAAGGTCGTCGCTCCCTATTCCTTGCCTGAGCTCTGTATTCTTCTCTCTCTCTCTGTCTCTCCCTTTTGATCTCCGGTTCGGTGACCTTGTTCGATCCTTCTTTCAAAGTTTTGAGCTTTGATCTGATATTGGTATTCTTGGCCAAATTTTTCGACCTTGTTCCCCATTGACAGGGGCCTCTATTTATAGAGTCTTTGGTGACAGTGACCACTCCGTTGGTATAGCAACCGAGGAGTGGACAGTAGAGCACCCTTTTACACAACGGTTAAAGTAACCAATGCCTGCGTAATAATGACCTTTTGAGTGAGCAAGTGACGCACGTCCAACTAAGGGGACGAAACACGTATATCTGCTGCGGAGATCACGGCGTAGAAGCCACGTAGGTAGGTATCCCTTGTGTAGAAGAGGTTGGCGTAGAAGCCAAATGTCTGTCACCTTGGCGTAGAAGCCAAATAGGCATAGAAGCCGAGTAGGCGTGGAAGCCGAGTAGTCGTAGAGACTGAGGGGGCATGGAAGCCGAGCAGGCATAGAATCCGAACAGGCATAGAAGCCGAGTAGGCGTGAAAGCCGAGCAGTCATAGAGACTGAGGGGGCGTGGAAGCCGTAGGAGCACAGATCCTGAATGGGCGTAGAAGCCGCTGCGTACCGTGCCAGGGTGCTGATGTGGACGTCTTTAGCCGGAATTACGGCTTTTGGAGATCAAATCTTTGACAGAGATTCGCCATCATCCTGTGCATTAAATGCGGAGACGTGCCTTGAGGGGACACTGTCATCGCTCTGTGCGTTTTGACGGAGGGACGTGCCTTGAGGGGACACTGTCACCGCTCTGTGCGTTTTGACGGAGGGACGTGCCTTGAGGGGACACTGTCACCGCTCTGTGCGTTTTGACGGAGGGACGTGCCTTGAGGGGACACTGTCACCGCTCTGTGTGCTTTGGCGGAGAGACGTGCCTCGAGCCCTGTACGAATCGCAGCTTTTGACGTGGCAGGCGGTTTGTCTTCTGCGGAGCGTAAAACAGCCCATGTTTGCCTGTGTAAAACAAGGCAGCGTGTTCTTTTTGCACGCGAAAGAGCGGTTTACGCCGGGGGATTTTAGTAAGCGCCGGTTTGGTGATATTTTAACCAAATCCTCTGCATTAAATGCTGAGATCCGCCATCATACTATGGATCGCGTCCCGAGGGGTCTGCCCCGTTCCCAGCCGTCGTTTGGGTAGCTGTGCAGCACTTTTTGTCAGGAGTTAGAGGTCAGGTTTACTGCGTGACTGGACAGTTTCTTTTCGGGAATATGAAGCGTTTCTCGTACGCTTTAACGCTGCTTTAAGAGCGGCTGGGTTTTACGCCATGGAGGCGATGAAGAACCCTGTTTTACGCTGGATGGCTCTGAAGGCCTCTGCTTACGCTGCTCTGTATCAAGACGCTGTGTAGATCTTCCAAGCATTTTTTTTATGCTTCTACAAGACCCCCTTCAAAGCTTTTAAATTCCTCGGAATTTGAAACGCTTTGAATGAAGCATGAACGGCCCCTCGTAACTCGAAACGTTTCTGAATGGAGCGTTGAAATGGTCGATGCTAACTTTATGGCAGATTTATTGGGGACCGCTGTGATCTCTTTTGCCTATAAAATGCTGAGGGACTGAACTTGTCTTCACCACATTCCCATTGTCATGCAGAGATAATCGCCGGAGTTCGTCGGATCGATCTGAGGAAGAAGGAGATCTTGTTCTTCCAGCATATAGGGAGCCGTAAAAGACGGCATCTTCGAGCAAGTGTCCACTGCAACGATGGATCATGGAAGGACATCTTAGCCTCCCTTGCTCGGGATAATCAGCAACTTTATATGGCGTTGCCCCAGGAGAGAGGAAGGGTCGTATTGGCCCACACAGTTTGTAGACTGTTTATTTTTTCCTGAGGCCCCCGCGGACGAGAGTCAGAAAGACTCATCCTGTCCCGGCTTGAGCGGCGCACGGAGCATGGGATCTGCAAAATCTATGCAGGCCCAGTTCTGTATCCTTCCGCCGTTTGACCAATATGTCAGTCAGTTTCCGGTAAACCGACTGACTGCCGGAGAAGATGGATGAAGAATTGTGGCCCAGCGAGAGCCTGCCAGAACAGCTTCTGGGCGATCTTCAGATGACGAGGGGGTATCTCCTTTGTAGACGAAGTTTCCCTCAGATGTAATCATAAGAAATAGAGAAAAACCCTTGTAGATTGGATTTCCCTCATATGTAATCATGATTTTAATCTTTAATAAAATCGTCTTCTTCTCCATATGATCATCTTGCCATACGTTGCTTGTGAAGTCTGAATATGTACAGCTTCGACACGTCTGAATCTTTACGCTGACTCTGATAGAAAGAGTATTAGGCCCTGTCTTTTATGCATAGCGGATAGTCCATAGAACGCTGCTGAGCACTTTGAACATTTAGAACTGTCCTGTTGCTAGGACTGCGTAGAATTTCTGAACTGTTGCCTCTCTGATGAGCGGAATTTCATTTTGTTCAGAATTCATCTTCAAGAATGATCTCTCGAAACTCCCTTGGAACAGGGTCGAGGTTTTTGGCTGTCAGACTGAGTTGCCACTTTGATAGACGAGATGTTCAGACTGGAATCTGGATGAACCTCCAGTTTTCTGGACCCGAGAGGAGTAATTTCTTAATGTTTGAACTCTGCATACTTCGGGTACTTGGGGATACTTTGGGTCAAGAACGAGTATCTTCTGTGTGAACTCTTTGCACTTGACCGCCTTGGGGACTGTTTGGATATGCGGAAAGTCGTGGAGCGGGAAATCATGTCTGTAGCCTCTTGAGCGTAAAACACCATCGAGCGTGAAATCGTAAACTTGTGGTTCCTGAGCGTGAAGTCATAGGTTTGTTGCCTCTCGAGCATAGAATGCTACCGAGCACAAAGGCATCCGGGCAAAAAAAATCATAGACTTGTAGCTGTCGAACGTAAAGCCGTTAGATTCATAGCTGTCGAGCGTAGAAAAGCTCCTTTAGCGTAGGACTGTAGATCTGTAGCCTGTGAGCGTAGAACTGTTTGATTTGTATCTCCTGAAAAGAAAATTTCTTCGAGCATGAGGTTTGCGGATCTGTTGCTGCTGAGCGTAAACTGAGCGCCACCGAGCGTGAGATCGTTGATTTGGTATCTGCTGAGCGTAAAGTCGTGGGTTTGTGGCCTCTCGAGCATAAAAAGCTACCGAGCACAAAGGCATCCGGGCGTAAAACCATAGACTTGTAGCTTGCGAGCGTAAAATCGTAGATCCGTTGCTGTCGAGCGTAGAAAGCTCATTTAGCGTAGAACCCGCTGAACCGTCTTGCACGAAAAAATCTTTCTTATTCGCTGACTGTCCGTCTTCCAAGGGTAGTGGGCTGACGTAGCATCCAATCATAATCAACTATTAATTGCGAGATTTGGTTAGGGTCTCGAGGGGTTCGTCCGAGGATTCGAGGAGTCGACCCGGACTGTATATATATCCCCAGCTTCTGGAAAGAAAAACTTTTTATCTGTCTTTTGCGAAAGAGAGCTTTCTACTGTTCGAGTTTTTCTTCGTTCTTTCTCCGAGCACTTCGAGTCTTTCAGAAATGGCACCGAAACAAACCCCCTCCGTTAAGGGAAAGAGCATAGGTTCTTCTTTTTATTCTTCTGTCCAGGCGAGGGAATCTCCGGTCGGACAAGGTGAACTTCCCTCTGAGGGGAGCATTCCGCCGACGACTAGCGCTCCTGACTTTAGAGGTAGAACTTTTTGGGATGACACAAACGACGAAAAATCCTTCGCACACGTTGAACGTGACTGCGCTAGGTCGTCTTCTATGCTGATAGCCTCTTTTGAGGAAGATGACGCACGGAGGCATTTTCATCTTTTACGCCCACATTTCTAATGTGTCAGCGTAAAGACTCCGTATTTTCGTAGCTCTGGGCGTAAATAGCTCGGGCTACCAAAAATTGGCGTATTTCGTAAAATTTGAATTTTACGTTTGTGGAGGAGACTTCCGGCGTAAGGTGACCAAATTTGTACAATCTTGGCGTAAAGCACAGACTGTCGTTTCCTTGGTCCGTGTGTTTGTGCCAGACTTGTAATGACATATCTTCTTTGCATTATCTTGCAGTTGATCTGGGTGAGTCCCCATTGGCTGAGGTGATGGGCTCCGCTGCGGGGATGCTGCACTCGAACTATCTGGAGGATCTGTCCTATGTGGCATTTCCCATCTCTGGACCCCAGTATCCTGAGGGAAGGGAGCTCCTGATATTGGCCCAGGGTGAGCGAATGTTGTTGAGTATGATCAACGGCGAACCCTTGGTACGTGTAGATGGGGAGCAGTACATAAAGCCGGCTTTCCTTTTTGGGGACATGATTGATAAACAGTCCCAGACGAAGCCCAAGAGGGAGCCTTAGGTTTTCCCTGCCGGGGATTTGGTCTTGTACCTACCGACGATGCCGAGGGATTATCCATCTCGGCCTTCTCCTATGCGACGCATCCCAGGAAGATGTCTTGGAAGCTGACTCCTGATCTTCACGGGAAGCCGGGGAAGATCTTTCATCTGAAAGGCGCTGACCAGGGGTCGTTTGTTAGTCGCCCTTCTGGCGTTGTGACGCTGTTCCGAGGACTGTGCCCGGGCAGTGTTCCAAGTGAAGATAGCTCGGTGATCCAACCGGTCCAATTGCCGACCTTCTGCAACGACTTCATGGGTCGAGGTGGGTATATCCCAAGGAGAATCCTCGGTGCAATGGGTGGATCGCCCTAACGAATTTCCGATGGAGATGCCTAGTTGACTAGGCCTTAAAGCACTTCCAGAGAGAGTTGGAGGGCATTGGACTATATGCCGCTGTGAGTGCGACGAGCGTCGGCCTGCCTCCAAACCCTAATTTGTTCCTGGCACTGATGGAGCGGTACATTCCGCTCACCGGGACCTTCGCCACTCCACTAGGGGAGTTGGGGTTGGCCCTTCATGAGATGGCAGTTGTCTCGAGACTGCCGATGGGGGATACCCCATATGAAGAGTACGTTCCCACCAACCGGGAGTTGGGGGATTTGGACCCTCGGGTGGCGGAAGTATATCAGGAGCTGATGTGTCAGTACTTCGCGTGCACCGCTTTTTATAACGAGCCTTCTGATTTGGCTCACACCACCAAGTGGATGTCCTACCTCTTCTTCCACCGAGCCAGGGCCGCCAGGTCGGAGAAAGCCTCGGGTGGTAAGAAAGAGCCCGTGAACTGCTTGGGCGTCCTCAGTGCCCAGGTTGTGGAGACTCTTATGGAGGAGGCTGAAGCTCCGGATCAGATTCTTATGGAGGGGGTAGGAAAGTACCCGGAAGGCACTAAGGCCTGTAGTTACTTGAGGCGTTGTCGCAGGCCTTTGTCTAAGGAGGCCCAGCTGGCTGGTTTTCTCTTCATATGGCTGCGTCAAGTAGTGGTGCCGGGCACCGCGTCTGCGGACCGCATTCACAGCAACATCCTGTGGCCGGCAGTGCGCCTGGTGTTTGGGGCAAGACTGGGCTTGCTTCCTGCCATGGTGTGCCGTATACAGGCTGGCCTGAGGGCCATAACAGATGGGTTGCTCGTTGATGAAGCTCGGCGGGAGAGCTTCCCTAGGGTGGAATTACCATACTTGTACTTGATGGGATGGTTAATTCTCCATAATTCTCGGGTTATGTCACCCGGTTCCGGTAGCAGCTCAGGGGGTATATTCCTATTGAATTACAGGGATTCCTCCTAGAATGTGAATACTGTTTTAGACTGTCGGTTGGTTTTGAACCTCAGCCATGGCTGGAAGATCCTTTATACTCCCCCTCCTGTGCATCACAACCATTCAGGGCTGTGGCTCGAGGATTCAGGTCGAGGGAAGACCGTTCTTTCTCCGGAGGCGTTTAATTGGTTGGTCTGTATTAGACCTTCCCATCTGCTGTATAGGAGCGAAGACCATTGCTTCTTCGAGCCCTACCTGCCTAGTCGGTTCGCCAGGCAGTTCGGGTACGACCAGTTGCATGTGGGCAACGCCGTCACCAGCTTCAGGTCCAGGGGTGGACTCATTGATGGAGCTAGAGGGTGGCGATATTTTATCATGGGTTGTACGGGGGCAATTTTTATCGTGCCGGTCGTTACAACCTCCACAGAGCTGCGCATCCTTCACTCCTACGCCCAGTTTTATGTGGCGGTTAACACTTTCCACCGCTATTTCGACAGGCATGGGAGCTTCAGGGTGCCTTCTGCCAAGCCTGGGGGAAGGGTCGAAGTCCCCTCGGTTTCTTCTGACGAGGGGGAGGAATCTGGTACTCCGGATGAGCCTCTGGTGTCGTTGCCGAGGTGTGTAGTGCCTCTGCCGGCGGGGGCTCTGGTAGTCTCTTCCGGGAAGTGACGGGCTTCTGCTCCGAAGGAAGCTTTCCTTCGTAAGAGGAGGAAGGAGACGGTTGCTCGTCCTCTCCGTATTCCTGGTGTTGAGGTTCCCGGGAATGAGCCTGCATCTCCCTGTATCAGGGATGATTCTTTGGCCGGAGGTTCCTCGCCTTTCAGAGGCAGACCTTCTACAGTTCTGGCTGGCGGCGCCGGAGAGTCCTCGCTAGAAGCTGTTGTCGCTGCGGCTGCTCCAAGCAGCGGAGCGGGATTGCCTGCGTGGCCCCAACAGATGGGAGAATCTTCCCTGAGGTCAGTAGCGGGCGGAGTTACTCCTGCGTTAGCGAGCGCGCTTAGCGAGACTCCGGCTGATGAACCTCGATCTCGTCTCGGGGAAGGCTTGACCGAACTCTTGGCGATGTCGGTCGGCCCACCTCCTTCTCCAGGTATGACAGTTCGTATCGCGTCATTAAGGCGTGGCTTAGCTACATCTGCTGCAGATGCGTCGTATATGCCGTTGGCTCCGGGTAAATATCGTTTCGATGTCTCCTCCTAGGAGGATTACCACTGTGTTTGACATTTTGCTTTCTTGTCCTCTTTTCAGGGGATGACGTCCACGGGGAGCATGGCGTTGAAGCGCCTTTCGGCTTTGTTCTGGCTCCTGGCGGTGACGTGGAGGCACCGGATTTTGAGGCAGGAGTATCTTCGGGGGCTAGCTCGCCCGGGGAGGTTTCGTCGTCTCAAGGGGAGGACGAACCTGTCATCGTGACCTCGCCTGTTGCGAGTATGCCCATGACTTCGATTGTCGCCATCGCACCTTCTTCGGGCGTGCCACCTGTTGAGGCGGCGGTGGCTACCTAGTCTGTAATTGTGGCCGATCCGGGCGCTCAGTCGGGTTTAGTCGCGTTGATCGAGCAGCATTCCAGCCTCGTCTACACTGGCTTAAAAACGATGATACCGATGGTGTTGGCGAAGAACCTTGACCTCGAGATCCTGAAGAAGACTTCTCAGCTTTCGATCGAGGTTGTCAGGGGGCTTGGCAATCCTGGAGTGGCTGACGCTCTGGAGGCGGTGGTTAATGGTTTAGAGCAACCCATTAACGAATACTTGCAGCGGACTGAGGGTAGCCTTGATGCTGATGTCCAGGCTCGGTACGACCTCATGTCTGAGCGGTTCGCTACAAAGCTTGAAAGCCTAGACAACTCTATCCAGACGCATAAGCTGGAGATGGATAGGAGAAGAGCTGTTGTGGAAGAAGCCCTTGCCGTTGAGATGCAGTGTCGATCCGAGCATGAAGGGAATGCGGCGAGGGCCTCCAAGCTGCGGGAAAAACTTGCTCGGGCAGAGGAGTGGGCTTCCCAGTCGTTGGCAGGTTTGGAGGTAGCGACTGGTCGACTGAGCGAAGCGCGATGGGATCTGGACCGTGCGGAAGCTGCCCGTGCGGGCTGTCTTCGGGCAAGGGCTAATCTGACCCTTACGCATACTCCGGAGGCACGGCTGGAGCAGGCTCGCGCCGATGCTTTGGCCCTTAGGAATGAGAGGATAGCTGCACTGGAGCGGCAGATTCATGGCCTGATTACTTCGCCATCTTGATGTACCCCTTCCTATGTAATTCTGCCTTCTTCGGGAATGAATAACAGCGACTCTTTTCTGACTGTTGTGGACCCATCATTTCGGAATGTAAATGACAGGTTAGGTGAGAGTGATATCAGAGGTAGTATGGACGTGATAAACTCTCGATAAACTTCTTAGCGGGACATATCTATTCAGAGGTCATACGGACATGATAGAGTGTAACCCAACTAATTATGTTTTTGGAAGTAGTTTTGTCAGAATCGAGGTCCTTGCTATTTTCCTCTTTGAGCAGGAGAGATTAGGCATAGTACCTTTTCAGGAATTTGCCGTTGATAGGAGTCATTAACAGATCTCCGTTGGGCTGGGCTATCCTGTAGGCGCCGTTTGAGAACGTTGTCTCGATCACATAAGGGCCTTCCCATTTGGGCTGGAATTTGCCTTTACTTCTGTGAGTTAGAATCATCGGCCTTCTCACGGCTAGAACTAGCTCGCCGACTTTGAACACTCTTTCCTTTACTTTATGATTGAAAGCTTTGGAAATGCGTGCTTGGTAGAGCGCGATGCACTGCTGAGCTTGGAGGCGTTTCTCGTCTAATCCTTCCAGCTCTTGGAGCCTCAACAGGTCAATCTTTTATCGAGTCAGCTCACTAGTCACGGCTATTCGGAGCGACGGGATCTGGATTTCGATAGGAAGGACCGCCTCGCTTCCGTAGACTAGTGAAAAGGGGGTACAATCTATTGGTATCCGTACCGTTGTGCGGTATGCCCAGAGACATTCGCCCAGCTTCTCGTTCCAGTCTCTTTTGTTTGAAGAAACGAACTTCTTCAGGAGTTTGACAATGGTTTTGTTGAAGGCTTCCGCCAAACCATTAGCAGCTGGATAATATGCCGTAGAGGCAATGTTGTGTATCCGGTTATTATCGCAAAACCGATAAAATGCTTAGCTGATGAACTGAGGTCCATTGTCGTGGATTATCCTTCGGGGAATACCAAAGCGATAAATGACATGGTGCTTGATGAAGCTGATTACGTCAGACGCCTTTACTTCAGCCAGAGGGATTGCTTCAGCCCATTTGGAAAAGTAATTTGTGATGGCCAGTATGAACCGGTGGCCTCTGGAGGAAGACGGGTGAATGGGCCCAACGATATCCATACCCCAGGCTTCGAAGGGCCAGGATGCAATCGTAGGATGTAGATATTCAGACGGTTGATGTATGAAGTCTGCATGGACCTGGCAGGCCCTGCATCGTTTTGCATAGCTGATCGCGTCTGTGATCATAGTGGGCCAGTAATAGCCCATTCTCCTGATGCGGTCCTGCAGCTTAGGACCGGGCTGATGCGCTCCGCATACGCTGTCGTGAGCTTCACGGATAATCTGCTGTGCCTCGGCGCCAGCGAGACATCTTAACAGCAGTCCGGCGATACAGGTATTGTGAAGATGCATCGAAGTAGAAGCGTAACGATCGTCTCTTGACGGATACTGCTTCTTTGGGGTCCTCTGGCAAGATTCCATATGCCACAAAATCTATGAAGGGACTCGTCCAATCTCTTGTAGGAGGATCGGCGTTTACAGCGTAGCTGCGTTCTAGGTGACAGCTGTGCTTCACACAGAATAAATCTCTGTTAAGAAGGATTACCGAATCCTGCCTTCTTATAGGGGTGGCTAAGTCCGCAGCTAGGCTGGCCAGGGCATCAGCTTCCAGATTCTGAGATCGAGGTACATGCTCTAGGAAGAACCCATTGAACGTCATGGCTATCTCGACCGTTGCTTGGTGATAGGGGATGAGGTCTGGATTCCGGACTTCGTATATCCCCCTGACTTGGTTGACGATGAGCAGAGAATTGCCGAAAGCTTCCAGGGATTCCACCCCCAGCTCTTTAGTGACTTGGAGCCCGATTAGCTGGGCGTTATATTCTGCCACATTGTTGGAGCAGGGCTCGCTAAGAGAATATGCTCGGTAGATGACGAGCTGATCTGGAGTAACTAGGACGACTCCTACTCCTGAAACAATATTTCCCTTAGGACCGACTCTGGAGGCGCCATCGAAGAATAGTTGCCATACGTCACTTTCTCTTGCAAAATTACATTCCGCAACTTCATCGGGGATGTCTTCGTATAGTTTGGAGGTCTCCGGGATTGGATGAGCTGCTAGGAAGTCGGCCAGTGCTTGGCCTTTGATGGAATTCTGTGGGACGTAGACCATGTCATATGGCGTCAGTAGCATTGCCCAAGTTGTGAGTCGGGAGTTAAGGGCACTTGGCTTGCTCATCAGCACCCGAAGAGGGTTGATCCTGGAGATGATATGAATAGTCTAGCCGGCGACGTAGTGTCGCATCTTCTGGACAGCGAACATCAGAGCCAAGCATTCCTTCTCCATTGGGTTGTACCGGTGTTCGGCCCCGACCATCATCCTGCTGAGGTAGTAAATAGCCTGTTCATGACCCGCATCGTTCTTCTGTGCAAGGAGAGCTCCTAGCGAATGATCTATTACCCGAACGTACAACAAGAAGGGTTTTCCCATGACGGGAGGCACCAGAACTGGTGGACTGGTTAGGTAGCGCTTGATATCCCCAAACGCTTGCTGGCAGGTTTCGTCCCATATGAAGGACACACCTTTCTTCATGAGGTGAGAGAAGGGCTGACATCTCCCCGAGAGGTTGGATATGAATCGCCGGATGTAAGCCAGACGTCCTTGGAACCCCCTGAGTTCCCTCAGATTATGGGGTGGTCGCATTGCTATGATCGCCTGGACTTTGTCAGGGTCTACTTCGATGCCTCTGGCGGTAATAACAAATCCCAGGAATTTGCCACTGGATACCGCCAGAAAGGACTTTGTAGGGTTCATCTTGAGTTGATGCTGGCGCATTAACTCGAATACCGCCCTCAGGTCTCGAACGTGATCACCTTTGAGGCGGCTTTTGACAGCTATGTCGTCCACGTAACATTCTACTATCTTGCATAACTGCTCACGGAATATGTTACTCATAGCTCGTTGGTATGTAGCCCCGGCGTTCTTTAATCCGAAGGGCATGACCGTATAGCAATATACCCCCAGTGGTGTCCGGAAGGCAGTGTACTTTTCGTCTTCCGGATGCATCCTGATCTGATTGTATCCCGAGAACCCGTCCATAAAAGACATACGCTCGAAGCCGCAGGTGTTGTCGATCATGATGTCCATGATGGGAAGGGGGAATTCATCTTTGGGGCAGGCCGCATTCAGATCTCGGTAGTCGATGCAGATACGTACCTTCCCATTTTTCTTCATGACTGGGACAACGTTGGCGACCCAGTCGGGATGTTGTTCTTCCCGAATGAAACCGCAGGTTATCAACTTCTTGACTTCGTCCTCGATGGCGTCCATCATATCCGGGCGAAACCGACGTTGGTGTTGTTTCACTGGCTTCGAATCGGTCAAAATATTGAGCTTATGAGTAGCTACCCTCAGGTCTAGGCCTGGCATGTCCTCATAACCCCATGCAAAGACGTCGATATATTCCTTTATCAGCTGTATGATCTCTTCCTTTTCAACTGGGGGAAGATTGTTACTGACAAATATTGGCTTTGGTGAGAGCTCACCCCCAACATTGACTTGGATAACTTCGTCCTTGGTGGAAGGTTCTCTCTGCTCAAAGCAGAATTCCCACTGTGTATCCATTTGTTGAGCCCAGGGGTCATTCTCGAACGGCTCCGTATCCTGTTCCTCGATTTCTGAGGGACTTGTCATCACCATATTCACTGATAGTGTTAGTTTGAGAACATCAGGTGAGTCGAAGGACGACGAGCTGCTCTGGGAAGATGGAAATGGGTCCTCATCTGGCTTGGAAGTTGCGAGGGAGGTGGCGTACCCCAACCCGAGATGAGTCTGTCGATAGCGGGGGTCGCCGTGCGGTGGCGTCCGTCTGCCTCTTCCGTAGTTGAGGCCTGGCTTCCGCTTCAAGTCATAGCCCATGTTTTGCATGATCCTTTGCGCTTGCGGGCTGTATTGGCGAACCTGCACTTTCCCGGTATCGTCATCGAAAGGATCTTCCTGGACAGTCGGTTGATTCCGCATGCGACCAAAGATTATTGAATGCTGACTGCTGCAGGTAGGCGGGACAATAAAGGCTTCATTTTCATATGGTTCATACATCATGATGACATTAGATGTTGTTGCATCTTCCCATACGATCGCTCCCCGTTTGACAGTTAGGGGTTCTAAAACTTGTTTTACGACTCCTATCTTTGTCTTTCTGGATCAAATAGGTACGCAGGTCAGGAGGTTTTGCAGAAGAAGAAGACGAAGGCTTGTTTTTTCTGTTCCCATCAGTGGGTATGCGGAGGATGGGCACCATGGTTTCCCCTATGCCACCTGTAT
This sequence comes from Iris macrosiphon, assembly GCA_036927795.1. Lineage (NCBI taxonomy): Eukaryota > Viridiplantae > Streptophyta > Magnoliopsida > Asparagales > Iridaceae > Iris > Iris macrosiphon. The sequence continues at coordinate 150,961,891 of JAYESA010000005.1, read as the reverse complement.
ACAATAGGTTGGCCATCTGGGCGGCGGATAATCCCCTGGGAGGGAGTCTTTCCGCGATCTGAGCTTGTTTTACGCCGAGGGACTATGCTTGGCGTAACTTGGGGATTCGCTCAGTCTGGCGTAAAGCTGGAGAGGCCCTCAGTTGGCCACTAGCTTCTCGCGTAATCCGAAGAATAAGCGGATCATTTTTTTGCTGGCGTAACGGCCGAGGAGTTGAGTACTCGCCTGCTTGCTTCCTCTTGCGGAGATCACGGCGCTCATCTGGTTCGTCATAGAGGTCAGATGTCGTCTTGCGCGTGGAGCGTGATCTGTTCTTCCAATTTGGCATTGAGGCACCGTCGGAAGTTTTGTCTGTACCGCACGTAGCGGAAGACAGGTTCCTACGCGTGGAGCGCAGGGGATACTTCTGGGTCAGCGCTGAGGCTTTGCCCGAAGATTTGTCTGTACCGCGCATAGCGGGAGACTGATTTCTGCGCGTATAGCACAGTGGATACTCCTGGGTTAGCGCTGAGGCTTTACCAGAAGTTTTGTCTGTACCGCGCGTAGCGGGAGACTGATTTCTGCGCGTATAGCGCAGTGTATACTCCTGGGTTAGCGCTGAGGCTTTACCAGAAGTTTTGTCTGTACCGCGCGTAGAGGGAGACTGAATTTTACGTGCGGGGCACGGAGGGAGCGATGCTACCACCTCATTGGTCGGAGAGATCGGAGAGTCCACAGGAACGGCGGAGGATGTCTTGGGCATCCACACTTTGCGTAGCTTCCTGTTGTCTTGGACGAAGAGAGAGTGAGAGCTACCCCCAGTCCGAAGAATGTCTTCGTAGGCAGACTGGTCAAAATGAACGACCAATGTCTTCTTCACGGTTCCTACAGATACCGCATCGTGTTGAGCAATTACTTCCTCGTCAGAAGAGAAAGACGTCCCCAGCAGAGTCGCCATCTTGTTTGTGGTATTAAACGAAAGAATGAAAGTGTATTTCAATGACAGGGTTTATACGAGACCCGTGCCCTTTGGTTTACAAACAAACTTGTATAATTCGATCCTATACGAGGATGCGGGAGTACAATTTATTTAATCTGGGTATAAATTGCTATAGGTGTCTAATCTGCGGTCGATCACTTTAGCCCTTGGACTACACGATGTTGAAGAAGTGCCGTGGAAGACAGGATGCAGCTTCGGAGGTTGCGAAGGAGGGTGGATGCGCGATGCTGAAGGTCGTCGCTCCCTATTCCTTGCCTGAGCTCTGTATTCTTCTCTCTCTCTCTGTCTCTCCCTCTTGATCTCCGGTTCGGTGACCTTGTTCGATCCTTCTTTCAAAGTTTCGAGCTTTGATCTGATATTGGTATTCTTGGCCAAATTTTTTGACCTTGTTCCCCATTGACATGGGCCTCTATTTATAGAGTCTTTGGTGACAGTGACCACTCCGTTGGTATAGCAACCGAGGAGTGGACAGTAGAGCACCCTTTTACACAACGGTTAAAGTAACCAATGCCTGCGTAATAATAACCTTTTGAGTGAGCAAGTGACGCGCGTCCAACTAAGGGGACGAAACGCGTATATCTGCTGTGGAGATCACGGCGTAGAAGCCACGTAGGTAGGTATCCCTTGTGTAGAAGAGGTTGGCGTAGAAGCCAAATGTCTGTCACCTTGGCGTAGAAGCCAAATAGGCATAGAAGCCGAGTAGGCGTGGAAGCCGAGTAGTCGTAGAGACTGAGGGGGCGTGGAAGCCGAGCAGGCATAGAAGCCGAATAGGCATAGAAGCCGAGTAGGCGTGGAAGCCGAGCAGGCATAGAAGCCGAACAGGCATAGAAGTCGAGTAGGCGTGGAAGCCGAGCAGTCGTAGAGACTGAGGGGGTGTGGAAGCCGTAGGAGCACAGATCCTGAATGGGCGTAGAAGCCGCTGCGTACCGTGCCAGGGTGCTGATGTGGACGTCTTTAGCCGGAATTACGGCTTTTGGAGATCAAATCTTTGGCAGAGATTCGCCATCATCCTGTGCATTAAATGTGGAGACGTGCCTTGAGGGGAAACTGTCACCGCTCTGTGTATTTTGACGGAGGGACGTGCCTTGAGGGAACACTGTCACCGCTCTGTGCGTTTTGACGGAGGGACGTGCCTTGAGGGGACACTGTCACCGCTCTGTGCGTTTTGACGGAGGGACGTGCCTTGAGGGGACACTGTCACCGCTCTGTGCATTTTGACGGAGGGACGTGCCTTGAGGGGACACTGTCACCGCTCTGTGTGCTTTGGCGAAGAGACGTGCCTCGAGCCCTGTACGAAGCGCAGCTTTTGACGTGGCAGGCGGTTTGTCTTCTGCGGAGCGTAAAACAGCCCATGTTTGCCTGTGTAAAACAAGGCAGCGTGTTCTCTTTGCACGCGAAAGAGCGGTTTACGCCGGGGGATTTTAGTAAGCGCCGGTTTGGTGATATTTTAACCAAATCCTCTGTATTAAATGCTGAGATCCGCCATCATACTATGGAGCGCGTCCCGAGGGGTCTGCCCCCGTTCCCAGCCATCGTTTGGGTAGCTGTACAGCACTTTTTGTCAGGAGTCAGAGGTCAGGTTTACTGCGTGACTGGACAGTTTCTTTTCGGGAATACGAAGCGTTCCTCGTACGCTTTAACGCTGCTTTGAGAGCGGCTGGGTTTTACGCCATGGAGGCGATAAAGAACCCTGTTTTACGCTGGATGACTCTGAAGGCCTCTGCTTACGCTGCTCTGTATCAAGATGCTGCGTAGATCTTCCAAGCATTTTTTTATGCTTCTACAGCGCCCTCTACTGAAGTGACGACTGTGACGACACCCTCTGCAGTCATTCCTGGAAGGGGGTTTGCCGATATTTTAGCCACTCCTAGCACCTAATCTGATTTTGCCATGCTGATTGAGCAATATACTAGTATCTTCTACACCACTTTGATTACGCTGATATCAATGGTGCTGGTGAAGAATCTAGGCTTTGAGGCTCTGAGGAGGTCCTCCCAGTTTGCGATAGTGCCAATCAGAGATTTCAACAACGCTGGAAGAGCTGATACACTGGAGCAGATAGTTAATAGTTTGGAATAACCCATTAACAATTATTTGCAATTATCCCAGGGCAGCATTGATGACCTGGTTCAGGCTGAATATGACTCTCTGACTGCGAGGCTTGTTAGGAAGATGGAAACTCCAAGCAAGTCCATCGAGGCTCAGCAGAAAGAGATGAATGAAGAGAATGCCTCATTGGGGTATGTCATTTCCCAGCTGACCAAGTGCGAGGCCGAATATGAGGAAGAGGCAGCGAGGATCCGCTAATTGGAAGATGAACTCGCCAAGGCCAAGGAGAAGGCTCTCTCTTTGTCGGCAGCTCGAGATGTATTGAATGACCGAAGGGAAGCGTCTCAGCAGAACCTAACACTTGTGGGTATCATCCACGCAGATTATGTACGCCATTGGTCTGAAATGTCTGCCTTGAACAATGAGGAGGCAAGGTTGGAGCAGGCTCGCGCTACCGTTCTGAGCTCCAGGAATGAGAAGATGGCCGTACTGGCGCAGCAGATCCGTGATTTGGCTGCTCCTCCCAAATGATGTACCCTTTTCGCCTTTATATATAATTTTGCTCCTCCGGGAGATAATAAAGAAATCTTATCTGACTTTGGTAGACCTATCATTTTGGACTATAAACGATAGGGTAGAGTGAAAGTGATATCAGAGGTAATATGGACGTGATATCCCTTCGGTAAGTTTCAGCTGGTCATATCTATTCAGAGGTTATATGGACATGATAGAATATGATCCGACTAAATTTGTATATAAAACACTATCAAAGGTAATATGGACGTGATAGGTTTTGAAGTTCCAAATTAGTTAGATATATCTATTCCGAGGTTATATGGACATGATAGAATATGATCCAACTAGTTTTGTTTTGGAAGTAGTATTGTCAGAATGAGATCTTCACCATACTTCATTTGAGCAAAGGAGGTTAAGCGTAGTACCTCTTCAGGAATTTGCCATTGATAGGAGCCATTAATAAGTCTCCATTAGGCTTGGCTAATCTGTAAGCGCCGTTTGAGAACGTCGTCTCGATCACATAAGGGCCTTCCCATTTGGGTTGGAATTTACCCTTACTCTTGTGAGTAATGATCATTGGCCTCTTCATAGCTAAAACTAGTTCGCCAGCTTTCATTAAAAGTGTAAAACCCCTTCCCAGAAAATCGTATATATCCTTTATTTATTAATTATAAATTAAATTGTAGTAATTAGGTCCAAATAGGAGAAATAGATTTTTAATAATTCTTATGTTAGGTGTTCGGGCACTTAGAGGACTTGTGGGACCATCAGGAATTTTTCGGAATTTATTCCATGTAGGAGACCCCTTGAGCAGTTGCTAGCCTAACGATGTACAATACCCCATTATATAAATTTTCTTATGTGTGAAAATATATATATATATATATATAAACAAATATATATTTATATATATTTTAATTAAAGAAAGTAAGAAAAAGAAAAGAAAGAAAAGTTAATAGAATATAATAATAATAATACTTATAGTAATATACTAATAGTATTAGTAATGATTCATTGAATTTGCTAACTTCTCAGCATTGTGGCTGAGAAGCCCATAGGCGTTGAACCATTTCAGCGCCAAAGCGCAGCAAGAGGAGCCCGCCTATAGTCAAAACCCGCAGACCCTTCAAAACCCGCGGACCATTAATCAACCCCCTCTCTTCTAATGTATATATATCATATATATATATATATGATTAGCTCTCCAAAACCCTAACCTAAAACTCCAGACTTCCCTTCCCATCTAGAGCCGTCACCGCAGCCAGAGAAGCCTCCCCAAGCCATCCAACCATCCCGTCGACGCCGACATCGCGAACTGCAGTTTTCCACTCGAAGCACCTTCGCTCCGGCGTGATTTTCCGTTGACTCGCTCGACCAAACGCTGTTCCGTTTTCATAGGTATGATCTTCCCTCAACCCTCTCCAATACTTGTTTTATAGTCAACCTCAGATAACGTGTGTCCCTAGGTGAGAAACAGCGCCCAAGTCAGCGCGAGCAGACAGAATTCTGCAATCGCAGAATTCCAGTATGTCCACCCATATTGCCGAGTTCGTATCTCCCACCACAGAGATCCAAATTCGGTGATTCTTTTTGATACCTGTAGATTACATGACCTAGTTTATTTTCTGTATAATAACTTTGTGCTATTAGTTGCTGTGGACAAAATTGTAGTCGTCACAAAACTGCGCGCACCCACTTTTTCCGATTTTCTAAAAGTTGGAGATCGGAGCGCGCCCCGCCAAACGGGACCGCCCCGCCGTGTGCCAAGTGTACCGAATGGTGCACGCAGCATAACGGGACACGTGAAAATTCGTGGGGACTGATTTGGACGCGTGTGCGCGCCGGAATCAGGCCGTATCCGCGAACACATTTCGTGTCGCCACTTTTATGGAACTCGCGAGTATTTTATGCACGCTTGTCAGATTGCGACGAAACTTACGCCACTGGACTCGTGGTAACACGCTGGTCCTATGACCCAATTTTCACGCAATTCTGAGACGGTTGACCAGATCGCCAATTGGCGGGCCCCACAGTTGACTTTTTGGACCAAATTATGTTCGGCTCATCAGAATCCAAATTTGGACATACCGTTGGGATCGTATTGACATTTAGAATTGTTTGACCCATAGTTTGTCCCATTTAGAGACTGTTACCCTCGGCACGCTTTTCGGTGCAAAGTGGGCCCACCTATGGAACCCGCTTTGGCCCGGAATTGACCTTTTTGCCCCTGTGTCCAAATTGGACGTAAGGACAGGCGTTCCTAGCGGTTTGATACCTTCTGAGACTGTTGGTGATATTTATTACAGCTTTCGGAGTAGTACCCACCGGATCCACCGATACCAGGACGACAGTTGATATTCAAACATCAGGCAAGTGTACCTTGCCAACTCTGCAGTTTGTTATCTATTTTCTTATCTCATTATATTACTGTGCATGCTCAACCTAGGGCCGTTTGACATACTTAGCGTCCGATTATCAGTCGGGTGCCAACATCGTACGCGGTGTTGGGTAATGTCATCTAGATATGGACATACGTGATACTTTATCTTCTCGTACTTGTCATACCAAGTACAATTGACCCAGGACACTGGACACTGATCATGAGACAGGATCTTCCCGAGATATTTGTGGTGATCCTATATAGGATGCAGGACATATAGAGATACTATAATCTAGATACATTATGACTTATGCATTAGTTATGACCCCGCTGACATGGACGTGAGACGTTATGTTCATGATTTGCGTGGTTACATTGGGTGGGGAGAGACACACAGACTACAGGCTGATCATATATATACACCCCTATTATTGTGAGGCACAAGACTCTATAGCCGAGCTTGGCCCATTACTCATTATTACTGCTGCTACCGGCTCCCCTACACAGAGCTTGTAGTATGCTTCAGCCTGAGTTCTAGTGCGGCTCTCATCTTGCATATCACTTAGCTGGTTATTTTAGTATTCCCTTATTGTTCCATCTATTGCTGGAGATACCCACAGGCTACAGGTTGATTATGGTATGCCGGCTACTCAGTCTCCCGCTGAGCTAGACCACCTCTTGACACCCCTGCTACCGGCTCCCCTTCACAGAGCTTGTAGTAGTTCCAACCTGAGTACTGTTGATATTCTCTCTTGCATTTTATACAGATGTTACATACTTACCCTGCTTATCTCATTATTTACTGTACTGTTTATATTCTGGCTTGTATTATTTTTTGTACCTTGCTATGTCCCCTGAGGACCTGGATCCGGATGTTTGTCCCCAGATTTTACAGACGAGGCTTTTCCCGAGGTTTATGGGACCGGAGCAGGAGCTGATCTAGGAGCTGTACCACCATCTGAGGACGAGGTCTTAGCTGAAGACTTCTCTTGAGCATCCATGTTCATGCTCAGCTTCCATTATTTATTTCAGTCTTTTACTTTCTGGTCTGTTGAACCATTGTACTAGATATTTATCGGGTTGTTCCCCGAAGTACTTTGTGAGACTTGCTGATGATTTACATTCCTTATTTATTCTGTGGATCATATTTTATATCTTGTGTGGATGAGATTAGTTGTGCCATGATTGTCGTAGACTTGTTTTACAGCTTAAGTATGCCCTGATGGATCCATTATATTGAGTTGGTCCATCGGTGCGTACTGCTGGCCATTGCCACGTGTCTAGTCCCACGGTATTTTGGGACTGGGGCGTGACATGGTTTTTGTGGTGGCCCATGCAGGTCGACGACTAAATTGTTCGGTTTCAACTTAGGGACCGGACCAGCCTGCCCTGAGGATAGGATAAGTTATAGGATCTCATCCATTAATTGAACCATTCTTGAACTCTATATCGAACTCGAATTTGCTACTTGATTTGCATCCTGTGTTGACTCCTATGAGCGTTCTTATAGTTTATCTTTTGATTTCAGAGCAATGGATCCCAGGAACGGAGATGATATTCCTTTGGAGACACCACACGACGCTGTGGTTACTTATGGAGACGAAGTGACACCAGGGGATGGTGGACAAGCATCGCAGAGTGATCAAACCGGACAGCCTAATCCAAGGTTCCGGAGAGATGACATTCCACCACCACCACAGTTCACTCCCCAGATGCCAACTTTCCCGCCAGGACAAGCCATGGACGGGCAACAAATGTTCCAGATGATGTATGCTATGATGCAAGCACAGCAGCAGATTCAACAAGAAGCCCAACGTCAGGAGGCCGAGAATCTGAGAACCAGTCTGGTATCCGCATTGGAGCAGGCAAATCCACCAGCGAGGAGAACGACGACGGGATCAATCACCGACTTCCGTCAGCTCAAGCCTCGTACATTTTCTGGTAAAGAGGGACCAACAGAAGTTCATGAATGGCTCACAAACATTCAGCATCAGTTGGAAGCCGCTGAACTTCCTAGAGAGAAGTGGATGACTGCAGTCAGGATGCAGTTAACGGAGAATGCACATCACTGGTGGTTAGCAGAGGAGATGAGGCTCGGGCAGGACTGAGTCACCTGGGAAGAGTTCTCCAGACTCTTCAAAGAGATGTACATTCCCGCAGTAGCACGGTCAGAGCTCAGAGACAAGTTCCACCGCCTTATCCAAGGCAGCATGACAGTGGAGGAATACAACGCGGAGTTTATACACCTCAGTCGCTTTGTCCCAACCTTGATTTCGACCGAGGAAGAGAAGGCTGAGAAGTTCTTTGATGGGCTGAAGTTCGAGCTTCAGAGATTGATTGGCTCAGTCGCACCTACATCTTATACCGACGTTCTCGCAGCAGCACGACGCATGGAGCGCGTCACTAGAAGAGAGTCGAACCTGAAGAGGCCTATCAACTCAGCACCAACCAGGACAGCACATGGAGATTCAGCAAAACGGACCCAGAGGAGCATGCCAGAGAGGACAGCACACAGGGCCATATCTCTCCCTACTTGTCACCACTGCGGCAAGATATGTCACATTGAGAGAGAATGCCGACGCAAGTTGGGACTCTGCCTAGCTTGCGGGTCCAACCAGCATCAGACCAGAGACTGCACCGAGCGCAGAGAGGGAGCACCGAGATTAGCTTTGCCTGCACCACGACCAGCTTACCCAGCAGTAGGAGCACAGCAGGCAGGAGTTGGAGGCGTCAGGCCACCAGCCCCAGGAGGGAATCAGCAGAGACCACCCCTGGCACCACAGGCAGCTTTATTCCAGCAGGCTCAGCAGCAGCGAGGCCAAGCACAGGGGCGAGGACAGGCATTCACTTTAGCTGTTGAGGAGGAGGCTACAGCAGGCGAGGTCATCGCAGGTACTATTTTAGTAGCTTTATTACCAGCAGTTGCATTATTTGATTCTGGAGCATCGCATTCATTTATAGCAGCTAGCTTTGTAGCCACCCATAGAGTAGCTACCACACCCCTTCCGAAGATGAATAGGATTCTTATGGGATGTGGAATTATTCCGGTTAGTGACGCCTGTAGATCATGTTCTGTAGTCGTATGTGGCCGAGAAATGCGAGCACAGTTTCTGATATTTTCTATGCCGGACTATGATGTCGTACTTGGTATGGACTGGTTAAGTCAGTACCATGCGACTCTTGATTGCCGACTTGGGCGGGTTATATTTAGACCGCCTGGACACCCAGAATTTGAGTTTCTTCGAGGAGCAGTAGAGCAAGGAGTTCAGCCTACTCTTAGGGTATTATCTGTAGAAGGGGAGACAGGTTACCCAAGAGTCATATCAGAATTTGTGGATGTATTTTCTGACGATCTTCCAGGTTTACCGCCTGATCGGGAAATAGAATTCACAATAGACTTAACTCCAGGAGCAGAGCCAATCACTTCATCAGTTTATCGGCTAGCACCTAAGGAGTTAGTGGAGTTGAAAGAACAGGTTGATGATCTTTTGGAGAAGGGTTTCATTCGGCCCAGTGTTTCACCTTGGGGGGGCGCCCATATTATTTGTGCCGAAGAAGGATGGAACAGTACGGTTGTGCATTGATTACCGGGCACTAAATGCTGTAACCATCAAGAACAGGTATCCCTTACCACGCATTGATGATGTATTCGATCAATTGAGTGGTGCAAGGGTATTCTCGAAGATTGACCTTCGATCCGGCTATCATCAGATCAAAGTAAGGAAGGAAGACATACCGAAGACAGCTTTCAGGACCAAGTATGGACATTATGAGTTCTTGGTGATGCCGTTTGGTTTAACTAACGCGCCAGCAGTGTTTATGAGTTTGATGAACAGAGTCTTTCATCAGTTCTTGGATAAATTCGTAGTGGTATTCATAGACGACATTCTCATATATTCCAAGAGCCCTGAAGAGCACGAGGAGCATCTCAGAATCGTGCTGGAGACCTTGAGGCAGGAAAAGTTATATGCCAAACTCAGTAAGTGTGAGTTCTGTATGGGCAAAGTGCCTTTCTTGGGACACATCATATCAGGAGAAGGACTTTCAGTAGATCCTGAGAAAGTTGCGGCAATAGAGACTTGGCCTACACCCACATCAATTGCAGAGGTAAGAAGTTTTCTCGGACTTGCGAGATATTACCGAAGGTTCGTAGAAAATTTTTCGAGGGTTGCAGAACCAATGACAAAGCTAACACGAAAGGACCAGGAGTTTATATGGACAGAAGACTGCCAGAAGGCTTTTGAAGAACTGAAGAGAAGATTAACAACAGCACCTGTCTTGACTCTTCCTTCAGGGTCAGGAGGTTTTGTTGTTTACAGTGATGCATCAGGCAGTGGACTAGAATGTGTTTTGATGCAACATGGCAAAGTCATTGCTTATGCGTCGAGACAGTTGAAGGTCCACGAGAAGAACTACCCAACACATGATCTGGAGCTAGCAGCAGTTATATTTGCATTAAAGATCTGGAGGCACTATCTTTATGGAGAAAGGGTAGAAATCTTTACTGATCACAAAAGTCTGAAGTATGTGTATACTCAGAAGGAACTTAACATGAGGCAGAGACGCTGGCTGGAACTGATGGTAGATTTTGACATCGATCTGCAGTATCATCCGGGAAAGGCGAATATTGTTGCAGACGCACTCAGCAGGAAGCCTACGGCTTATTTCTTGACGATGCAGCCCGAGTTATTGAGAGATCTACAGGAGCTACAGATAGAGGTCGTCTTACCGGGACAGAATGGCTTGATGGCTAACCTTGAGATTCAGTCATCACTCATAGAGAAGATTAAAGAGGCATTGCCCACCGATGCTAGATTCCGAAGACTCAAAGAAAGGACAGAAGCCGGTATGCAGACAGGACTACGCATCCACGAAGACGGGACATTAAGGTTTGGAAACCGCTTGTATGTTCCAAATGGAGAATTGAGACAGGAGTTAATGACCGAAGCACATAGCTCTATGTACTCTGTTCACCCAGGAGGAACCAAGATGTACCGAGACTTGAGACAGTATTACTGGTGGCATGGAATGAAGAGAGAGATAGCTCGCTTTGTAGCTAAATGTCTGGTATGTCAACAAGTAAAGGCGGAGCACCAGAGGACAGCAGGATTATTGCAACCACTTCCGATTCCAGAGTGGAAGTGGGAGCACATCACTATGGACTTCGTCACGGGTTTTCCCAAGAGTCCAAGTGGGAGAGATGCAGTGTGGGTAATAGTGGACCGACTCACCAAGTCAGCCCATTTTATACCTTTTAGAGTTGGTCAGTCTACAGAAGCTTTAGCTGATTTATATATGAGGCAAATCGTGAGATTGCACGGCATACCAGTCAGCATTATATCGGACAGAGATTCGCGCTTCACATCGCACTTTTGGAGGAGCATGCAAGAGAGTCTTGGTACTCGTCTGAAGTTCAGTACATCTTACCACCCGCAGACAGATGGGCAGTCGGAGCGTACTATTCAAACCTTGGAGGACATGTTGAGGGCTTGCATGTTAGACTTTGGAGGATCATGGGAGGACCACCTACATCTTGTAGAGTTTTCTTACAACAATAGCTATCAAGCGAGTATTCAGATGGCTCCGTTTGAAGCATTGTATGGGAGAAAATGTAGGTCTCCTGTGTGTTGGAGTGACGTGGGAGAACGTCAGATTCTGGGACCCGAGTTGGTGGTCAACACTGTAGAGACAGTCAAGAAGATTCAGGGACACTTGCGAGCAGCGCAAGACAGGCAGAAGCAGTGGACAGACCTTCATCGTCGACCCTTGGAGTTCAAAGAGGGCGATCACGTCTTCTTGAGGATATCACCGACCAGAGGCACCATCCGATTCGGAGGGCGCGGCAAGTTGAGTCCAAGGTATATTGGACCATTTGACGTGCTCGAGAGAGTTGGAGAGGTGGCATATCGACTTGCGCTACCACCTTCACTGGAGGGAGTACATAACGTATTCTATGTGTCGCAGCTCAGGCGATATGTGGCAGACAGCAGTCATGTTCTCGACCATTCAGAGCTCACCATTGGGCCGAGCTTGTCATACCAAGAGCAACCCATGGGAATCCTTGATCGTCGAGAGAAGGTATTGAGGAGCCAGTCTATTCCCTTGGTTCACGTAGCATGGAGGCATGGCGCTACAAGAGAATCAACTTGGGAGCGCGAGGACGACATGCGCAAGCGTTTTCCGAACCTATTCGCAGACCAAGGTATGAATTTACATTGTTAATTTATATCTTATACCATCCTTGCATTCTATCGTGGCTTAATTTTAATTTCGAGGACGAAATTTTTATAAGTTGGGTAGAATGTAAAACCCCTTTCCAGAAAATCGTATATATCCTTTATTTATTAATTATAAATTAAATTGTAGTAATTAGGGCCAAATAGGAGAAATAGATTTTTAATAATTCTTATGTTAGGTGTTCGGGCACTTAGAGGACTTGTGGGACCATCAGGAATTTTTCAGAATTTATTCCATGTAGGAGACCCCTTGAGCAGTTGCTAGCCTAACGATGTACAATACCCCATTATATAAATTTTCTTATGTGTGAATATATATATATATATATATATATATATATATATATATATATATATATATATATATATATATATATATAAACAAATATATATGTATATGTATTTTAATTAAAGAAAGTAAGAAAAAGAAAAGAAAGAAAAGTTAATAGAATATAATAATAATAATACTTATAGTAATATAGTAATAGTATTAGTAATGATTCATTGAATTTGCTAACTTCTCAGCATTGTGGCTGAGAAGCCCATAGGCGTTGAACCATTTCAGCGCCAAAGCGCAGCAAGAGGAGCCCACCTATAGTCAAAACCCGTCGACCCTTCAAAACCCGCGGACCATTAATCAACCCCCTCTCTTCTAATGTATATATATCATATATATATATATATGATTAGCTCTCCAAAACCCTAACCTAAAACTCCAGACTTTCCTTCCCATCTAGAGCCGTCACCGCAGCCAGAGAAGCCTCCCCAAGCCATCCAACCATCCCGTCGACGCCGACATCGCGAACTGCAGTTTCCCACTCGAAGTACCTTCGCTCCGGCGTAATTTCCCGTTGACTCGCTCGACCAAACGCTGTTCCGTTTTCATAGATATGATCTTCCCTCAACCCTCTCCAATACTTGTTTTATAGTCAACCTCAGATAACGTGTGCCCCTAGGCGAGAAACAGCGCCCAAGTCAGCGCGAGCAGACAGAATTCTGCAATCGCAGAATTCCAGTATGTCCACCCATATTGCCGAGTTCGTATCTCCCACCACAGAGATCCGAATTCGGTGATTCCTTTTGATATCTGTAGATTACATGACCTAGTTTATTTTCTGTATAATAACTTTGTGCTATTAGTTGCTGTGGACAAAATTATAGTCGTCACAAAACTGCGCGCACCCACTTTTTCCGGTTTTCTAAAAGTTGGAGATCGGAGCGCGCCCCGCCAAACGGGACTGCCCCGCCGTGTGCCAAGTGTACCGAATGGTGCACGCAGCATAACGGAACACGTGAAAATTCGTGGAGACTAATTTGGACGCATGTGCGCGCCGGAATCAGGCCGTATCCGCGAACACATTCCGTGTCGCCACTTTTATGGAACTCGCGAGTATTTTGTGCACGCTTGTCAGATTACGACGAAACTTACGCCACTGGACTCGTGGTAACACGCTGGTCCTATGACCTAATTTTCACGCAATTCTGAGACGGTTGACCAGATCGCCAATTGGTGGGCCCCACAGTTGACTTTTTGGACCAAATTATGTTCGGCTCATCAGAATCCAAATTTGGACATACCGTTGGGATCGTATTGACATTTAGAATTGTTTGACCCATAGTTTGTCCCATTTAGAGACAGTTACCCTCGGTACGCTTTTCGGTGCAAAGTGGGCCCACCTATGGAACCCGCTTTGGCCCGGAATTGACCTTTTTGCCCCTGTGTCCAAATTGGACGTAAGGACAGGCGTTCCTAGCGGTTTGATACCTTCTGAGACTGTTGGTGATATTTATTACAGCTTTCGGAGTAGTACCCACCGGATCCACCAATACCAGGACGACAGTTGATATTCAAACATCAGGCAAGTGTACCTTGCCAACTCTGCAGTTTGTTATCTATTTTCTTATCTCATTATATTACTGTGCATGCTCAACCTAGGGCCGTTTGACATACTTAGCGTCCGATTATCAGTCGGGTGCCAACATCGTACGCGGTGTTGGGTAATGTCATCTAGATATGGACATACGTGACACTTTATCTTCTCGTACTTGTCATACCAAGTACAATTGACCCAGGACACTGGACACTGATCATGAGACAGGATCTTCTCGAGATATTCGTGGTGATCCTGTATAGGATGCAGGACATATAGAGATACTATAATCTAGATACATTATGACTTGTGCATTAGTTATGACCCCGCTGACATGGACGTGAGACGTTATGTTCATGATTTGCGTGGTTACATTGGGTGGGGAGAGACACACAGACTACAGGCTGATCATATATATACACCCCTATTATTGTGAGGCACAAGACTCTATAGCCGAGCTTGGCCCATTACTCATTATTACTGCTGCTACCGGCTCCCCTACACAGAGCTTGTAGTATGCTTCAGCCTGAGTTCTAGTGCGGCTCTCATCTTGCATATCACTTAGCTGGTTATTTTAGTATTCCCTTATTGTTCCATCTATTGCTGGAGATACCCACAGGCTACAGGTTGATTATGGTATGCCGGCTACTCAGTCTCCCGCTGAGCTAGACCACCTCTTGACACCCCTGCTACCGGCTCCCCTTCACAGAGCTTGTAGTAGTTCCAACCTGAGTACTGTTGATATTCTCTCTTGCATTTTATACAGATGTTACATACTTACCCTGCTTATCTCATTATTTGTTGCACTGTTTATATTCTGGCTTGTATTATTTTCTGTACCTTGCTATGTCCCCTGAGGACCTGGATCCGGATGTTTGTCCCCAGATTTTACAGACGAGGCTTTTCCCGAGGTTTTCGGGACCGGAGCAGGAGCTGATCCAGGAGCTGTACCACCATCTGAGGACGAGGTCTTAGCTGAAGACTTCTCTTGAGCATCCATGTTCATGCTCAGCTTCCATTATTTATTTCAGTCTTTTACTTTCTGGTCTATTGAACCATTGTACTAGATATTTATCGGGTTGTTCCCCGAAGTACTTTGTGAGACTTGCTGATGATTTACATTTCTTATTTATTCTGTGGATCATATTTTATATCTTGTGTAGATAAGATTAATTGTGCCATGATTGTCGTAGACTTGTTTTACAGCTTAAGTATGCCCTGATGGATCCATTATATTGAGTTGGTCCATCGGTGCGTACTGCTGGCCATTGCCACGTGTCTAGTCCCACGGTATTTTGGGACTGGGGCATGACAAAAAGCTCTAGAAATGCGTGCCTGGTAGAACGCGATGCGCTGTTGGGCTTGAAGGTATTTCTCGTCTAATCCTTCTAGCTCTTGAAGCCTTAATAGGTCATTCTTTTCCTGTGTCAACTCATTAGCCACTGCTATTCTGAGTGACGAAATTTGGATTTCGATAGGGAGAACTGCTTCGCTCCCGTAAACCAATGAGAATGGGGTACAACCCGTCGGTGCTCGTACCGTTGTGCGGTATGCCCAGAGACACTCTCCTAGCTTCTCGTTCCAATATTTTTTGTTCGAAGAGATAAACTTTTTCAGGAGTTTGATAACGGTTTTGTTGAAACTTCCGCCAAACCATTAGCAGCAGGATTATATGCCGTAAAGGCCATATTTTGTATCCGATTTTTATCACAAAATCGATGAAACGCTTGGCTGATGAATTGAGGCCCGTTGTCATGAATTATCCTTCGGGGAATCTCAAAGCGATAAATGGCATGATGCTTAATGAAGCTGATCACATTAGATGTCTTCACCTCAGCAAGAGGGATCGCCTCTGCCCATTTGGAGAAATAATACGTGATGGCCATTATGAACCGGTGACCTCTGGAAGAAGACGGGTGAATAGGACCAATGATATCCATACCCCATGCTTCGAATGGCTAGGATGCAATAGTAGGATGTAAATGTTCATAAGATTGATGTATAAAATCTGTATAAACCTGGCAGGCTTTGCATTATCTTGCATATTTTATTGTATCTGTGATCATAGAAGGCCAGTAATAGCCCATCCTTCTGATGTGATCATGTAGCTTAGGACCGGGTTGATGTGCTCCGCATACACCATCGTGAGCTTCACAGATAATCCGCTGTGCCTCATCATCGGAGAGGCATCGTAATAGCAATCCATCGTAGGTACGGCGATATAGACATTGTGAAGACGCATCAAAATAGAACCGTAATGATCGTCTTTTGATGGATACTGCTTCCTTAGGATCCTCTGGTAAGATTCTATATGCTACAAAATCTATAAAGAGGCTTCTCCAGTCTCTCTTGGGAGGATCTGTGTTCACAGCGTAGCTGCGTTCTATGTGAAAGTTATTTTTTACATAGAATAAATCTCTGTTAAGAAGGATCACCGAATTCTGCCTTCTTATAGGGGTAGCTAAATCTGCAGCTAGACTGGCCAGGGCATCAGCTTTCAGATTCTGAGATCGAGGCACATGCTCTAGGAAGAATCCTTTGAATATTATGGCTATCTCGACTGTTGCTTGGTGATAAGGAATGAGGTCTGGGTTACGGACTTCATATATTCCTTTGACTTGATTGACGATCAGCAGAGAATCACCGAAAGCTTCCAAATATTCGACGTCCAATTCTATAGCGACTTGGAGCCCGATTAGTAGAGCATTATACTCTGCCACATTATTAGAGCAGGGCTCGCTAAGAGAATATGCTCTATAGATGACGAGTTTATCGGGAGTGACCAGGACAATTCCTACTCTTGAAACCATGTTTCCCTGGGACCAGTCCTGGAGGCACCATCGAAGAATAGTTGCTATGTATCACTTTCCATTGCAGAATTACATTTTGCAACTTCGTCGGGAATGTCCTCGTATAGTTTGGAGGTCTCCAGAATCGGATGAGCAGCTAGGAAATCAGCCAATGCTTGGCCTTTGATGGACTTCTGAGGGACGTACACCATATCATACGGTGTTAATAACATCGCCCAAGTTGTGAGTCAGGAATTAAGAACACTTGGCTTGTTCATCAATACCCGAAGAGGATTGATCCTGGAGATGATATGAATAGTATGACCTGTAACATAGTGTCGCATTTTCTGAACGGCGAACATCAAGTCCAAGTATTCTTTTTCCACTGGATTGTACCGGTGTTCAGCTCCGACCATCATCCTGCTTAGTTAGTAGATAGCCTGTTCATGACCCTCATCGTTCTTTTGTGCGAGGAGAGCTCCCAAAGAATGATCCATTGCTCGAACATACAGCAAAAATGGTCTTCCTATGATGGGAGGCACTAGAACTGGAGGATTAGTGAGGTAGCGTTTGATATCATTAAACGCTTGCTGACAGGCTTCGTCCCATACGAAGGATACACCTTTCTTCATGAGGCAAGAAAAAGGCTGACATCTCCCAGAAAGGTTGGATATGAATCTCCAAATATAAGCCAGACGACCTTGAAATCTCCTGAGTTCCCTCAGATTACGGGGTGGTCGCATTTCTAAGATGGCCTTGACTTTATCAGGGTCCACTTGAATGCCTTTAGCGGTAATGACAAATCCCAGAAATTTGCCACTGGATACACCAAGAAAGGACTTTGTAAGATTCATTTTGAGTTGATGTTGGCGCATCAACTCAAATACTGTCTTCAAGTCTTGGATGTGATTATCCTTGAGGCGGCTTTTGACAGCTATATCATCCACGTAACATTCTACTGTTTTGCGTAAATGCTCATGGAATATGTTACTCATAGCTCGTTGGTACGTAGCCTCGGCATTCTTCAGTCCGAAGGGCATGACCGTATAGCAATATACCCCCAATGGTGTCCGAAAGGCAGTATGCTTCTAGTCTTCAGGATGCATCTTGATTTGGTTGTATCCTGAAAATCTGTCCATGAAAGACATGCGTTCAAAACCGCATGTATTATCGATCATAACGTCTGTAATGGGAAGAGGAAACTCATCATTGGGGCAGGCTACATTCAGATCTCGATAATCGATGCAGACACGTACTTTCCTACTTTTCTTCATGACTGGGACAACATCGGCAACCCAGTCAGGATGTTGTTCTTCCCGAATGAAGCCACAGGCTATCAACTTCTTGATTTCAGCTTCGATGGTGTCCATCATATCTGGACGAAACCGGCGCTGATGTTGCTTCACAGGCTTCGAATTGGGTAATATGTTGAGCTTATGAGTAGCCACTTTCGGATCAAGACCTGGCATATCCTCATAATTCCACGCAAATACGTTGATATATTCTTTTATCAACTGGATTATTTTTTTCCTTTCTTCTTCGGAAAGATTGTTACTGATAAATATCGGCTTTGGCAAAAGTTCATCCCCAAAGTCAATCTGGATAACTTTATCTTCAGTGGGAGGTTCTCTCTGCTCGAACTGGAGTTTCCACTGTGTATCCATTTGCTGAACCCAAGAGTCATTCTCAAATGGTTCAGATTCTTGTTCGTCTGCTTCGAGGGAATCTGTCAATACCGTATTTACTGAAAATGCTCGTTCGAGAGCATCATATGAGCCGGAGGGCGACGAGCCATCTTGAGAAGAGGAAGAGATATCCTCGTATAACTCGAAAGTTGCAAGGGAGGTGGTATACCCTAACCCAAAATGAGTTCGTTGGCAGTAGGGATCACCGTGCAACGGCATTCGCCTGCCTTTCCCATAGTTAAGACCTGGTTCCAGCTTCAAGTCATAACCCATACTTTGTATAATCTTCAAAGCTTGTGGGCTATATTTGTGAACCCGTATTTTGCCAGCATCATCATCGGGAGAATCCTCTTGTACAGTCTGTTTATTGCGTATGCGACCGAAGACTATTGGACGTTGACTGCTGCGAGTAGGCGGGACAATAAAGATAGAATCCTCATGTGGCCTATATGTCGTGATGATATTAGATGATGATGCTACTTTCCACACATACGGATGATAGGAATCTATAGCTTCCAGGAAATTTTGTGCTATAGGTTCTATATCGTCATGGGGAGAGGATTCCTGATTTGTAATTTGAGCGTCAATGTACTAGAAAAGAGGATCTTTATTATCATCAGAAACCACATTCCTGGTTATATTTACATCAGCCGGCTGCCTGCTGTGCCGAAGGTTGATGACCAAGGGTGGAGGCTTCTGGTTCAAAGTGATCACTAGACGATCACTTTCTTTTTCTGACCTGGTTTTGTTCAGGTGGATAACCATGGGTTCCATGACTTTCGGACGAGTAGTTCGCCCTTTCACCCTGATTGACAGAGGTTGCTTGGCAGAGGGTTCTTCTGGCTTCCGGTGGGATTCCTCCTCTATCTCGCCTGACACCTCCTCCATGTAGTCTTGAGTGTACAACATGGCATCGGAGTAGTAGGATTCTACTCCTTTAAATGGGTTCAGGTCAGCAAACTCTGTTTGTACTGTTCCTTGGGCATCTACATATTTAAAGCATTGATATAGAGTCGAAGGAACGATGTTGTGATCATGGATCCATGGTCTGCCCAGTAGAATATTGTAGGACACCTCCGAATCAATGACATAGAATGTAGCCACTGATCTGAGGTCGCCAATCTGGATCCTCAGACGAATTTTCCCCAACGGCTTACTTTTTCTGGTGTTAAAGCCCATGATTGTAGTGGTGGGGTAAGCCAATTCCCTGGTAGGAATCCTCAGCGGTCTGAGCAGACTATGAGGAATGATGCTAATTGATGATCCTGGATCTATGTGAATCCGGTCAACCTCCATGGAACCGACGTATCCAGTGTAATAGAGGGGTCTGTCATGCTTGTTATGTTTTAACAACATGTCATCTTGAGTGAAAGTGATATTTGGGACCACCTCCATCACACTATGGCATTGAGGACACGCCACAGGTTCTTCATCAGGGGACTTGAGCTGGGTCAAGTATGCCTCTGCCTGCATTAATGCTTCACTTAGGGCTTGACGAGTGTCTTTGGAGAGCCTGAGTAATTCGAAAATAGACAATCTGGCTGGTGTATTAGACAACTGGGCCAGGATGTCAAAGTTATATGGCTTCTCCAAACCTTTGTTTTGAATGTTCTTCAAAGGTTTATCAAAGCACACTTCTTTTTGCTTCCCCTTGTCCACCAAAGTTGGTCTCGAAGGACCGGCCTCTGGTATGACAGATTCTGGTTCTGAAGGCTTGGCAGCTGAAGCGTCTGCCGATGCATCTTCCTGACTTGCTCTATAGTCCTTGAGGTAGGCTTTCCCTGAACGGGTTCCAGTAGCCAAAACCTCTTCTTCTGATGTCGAGGATACCGCAACCATATGACATGGTTTACGCTTTGAGCTCTTTTTAGACTTTGCCTTAGCAGCTTGAGTCTCTTCCTCGATCTCTGACACCAGATCTGGATGAACCCACATAATCTCGCCCCGCTGGGTAGTTAGGGGTACCAGGTCATGATTTTGACCCCTGGCTGGAGGGAGATTAACGATGTTCATCGTTGTCCGAGAAATAGGTACAACACCATCCGGAACTTCTTGTGGAGGCAGATCGCCAAATTGAAGAAAGATCATGTTGGCTGTGACCGTCTTCTCGCTGTTGCGCAGAGTGATGGCCTTAGCATCGATCAACTCCTGGATCTTCTTTTTTAGTACATAACACGCCTTTGTGGGGTGATGTATGTACCAATGGAAAATGTAGTACTTGGGGTTATTGGTACTGCCGACTTCATTAGGCCGCTTTACCTCTGGGAGGCTAATCTTGCTACTTTTGACTAGACACTCGAATATACTCGGGATATCATCGTCGTCAAAAGAGTACACTTCAATGGGCCTGGAAGTCCCAGGTTTCGTTTGTGTGGTTGCCGCAGTCTTTTGCCTGGACGTATTGATCGCCAGAGCTTCTTTTCCTTTGGAACCACGAGGATGGTCGCTGTTGGAGGATGACCTCTTGTCTCTATCATAGGCAAATATCATAATTCTATTATCACACGCCTTCCGACTGTTGTCCTCAGTGGCTACTGTTAAGATGATGAACGAGGGCCAATCATGGAACTTATATGGTCCTATGAACACCGAGATCACTTGAAGAAGGTTCTTCCTGCAAATGTCCACCAATGCCGAGTCTGGAACTCCGGGAGGCATTTGCAAAGTGGCTTGACGAAAACATTCGATGAAAGTGCGAACGTTCTCCTTTTCCTTCTGCTTCACTTCGATGAGAGAGGACATAGACATGTCCATCCCTCCTTCGTAGAATCGCGCGAAGAACAAAGTCTTAAAATCTTCAAAGGAAGAAATGCAGTTGTCCGCAAGACTACGGTACCACTGATAAGCCACTCTCGAGAGACAGCCTTTGAACACTCGAGTGAGAAGGGCGTCATTCCCTTGCAATAACATCGTCATCATACTGAAGTAGTTCATGTACTGGCACGGTGATGTCTTTCCCTCAAACAAAGCCAAAGTCTATGGTTTGTATTTAGGAGGAAAAGGGACCTCATCCCAGATAGCTGGGTAAGGCTGGTTGATTCCCAATTTCTTGAGCTGATCTTTGTGCTTCAAGGCATCAAATTGGGTTTTCAACTCCTGCACTGCCTGCATCGGATCTTCAGCCGGTAGAGGGACCGCGGAGTGGTGAGAGATCGGTTGTATTGCAGCTACAACAGGAGGCAATACAATTTCTGAGTTAGGAAGTGGGAGAGCTGCTGACTCTTGATCTAGAGCGGGCTCTTAGTTCGCGTTGGATGGTGGTAAATCCATCTCCACACGTATTTGAGTCGGAGGGACCGATGCTTGAGATATAGCAGCTGTGTGTTGAGTCAGCATCATTTGGTGCATATTCTCCATCATGGATTGTATCTCTTTCAGAGATATCTCCAACACAGTGATGCGTTGCTCAGTGCTCCCTGATAGGGAAGCCTCTTCGCGTATAACTCTAATGGCATAGACTCCCATCTCCCTGGGTGTCATTGAAGGGTTAGTATAGGTCTCTGTAGAAGTTGACTCTATACTTTCAGCATCTGATTCGGGAAATTGGCAACCTCCAGTGTCGGAATCAGAAGAGTACGAAGCCGGTTGTCGTGACCTCGAACGGGTATTTTGGAACACCCCAGCTTCAGTATTCTTAAGGAGCTTGTCGAATCACCTTTGGCTTGGAGTTCTAGAGGGATGACGTCTTGAGTTCAACCTTCCTCTAGGTACGTATGAAGCCATGTTCACTGATACATATGTAGGCTCTTCTTCCTGGAAAGACAGAGAGTAGTTCAACCGGTCAAAAACCGACCATTTTGCTTCAGAACAGCAATAATTAACTACAATCCTATGACTATTACAATAGTGCTCCCTAGGAGGCGTAATAGACATGCTGGAAGATCCCCTATCCTTGCGCTTCTAGATCAGATATTCATGCAAGTCAGGAGGATTAACAGAAGAAGAAGAAGGCTTGTTCCTCCTGTTCACATCAGTTGGCATGCGGATGTTGGGAACCATAACTTTTCCCCTGCCACCCGTGTACAGCAAGTTAGCCATATGAGTAGCAGATGATCCTCGAGGAGTGTGCCTTTCCGCAAACTGAGCCTTCTTTACGCTGAGGGGCTTAACCTGGCGTAACTTGGAGCTCTGCTCAGGCCGGCATAAAACTGAGGAAGCCCTCAATCGGCCATTAGCTTCTCGCGTAATCTAGAGAGCGGGCAGATTCTTCTCTTGTTGGCGTAAAGACGGAGGAGTTGAGGATTCCGCCACTTGTTTTCCCTTACATAGATTGCAGGGACCATCTGCTTTTCCAAGGAGGGCAGATGCATTTTTACGTACAGAGCGCGTATGGAATATCTGATTTGGCGCTGAGGCATTATCAAAAATTTTGTCTGTCACGTCACATACGGGAGACAGAGTTTTATGCACGGAGCGCGAAGCAGACTTCTGGACTAGCACTGAGGCATCGCCAGAAGCTTTGTGTGCCATGTCACAGACGGGAGATAGAGTTTTATGCGTGGAGCGCGAAGTAGACTTCTGAACTAGCGCTAAGGCATTGTCAGAAGTTTTGTCTACCACGTCACAGACGGGAGACAGAGTTTTACGCACGGGGCACGGAGGTTGCGAAGCTACAACCTTGTTGGTCGGAGAAACCAGAGAGTCGGCAGGAATGGTAGGGGATGTCCGGGGCATCCAGACCTTACGCAGTTTCCTGTTGTCTTGGACAGAGAGAGAGTAAGAGCTACCCCCTGCTCGAAGCATATCTTCGTAGGCGGATTGGTCGAACTGGACGACCAAGGTCTTCTTCATTGATCCTACTGATACTGCATCGTGTTGAGCAATTGCTTTCTCGTCAGATGAGAAAGAGGTCCCCAGCAGAGTCGCCATCTTATATTTGATAATAAACGAAAGAAATGAAACAAGGTTTATACGAAACCCTCTCTTTGGTTTACAAACAAGAAGTACAATTAATCCTATACGAGGATTTCAAGTACAAATTTTAATCTGGGTAAATATTGCTATAGGAGTCTGATCTTTGGTCGATCACTTTGTCCCTTGGACCACATGATGATGAAGAAGTGTTGTAGAAGACGGAGAAGCTTCAAAGATTACAAAGGGGAGTGGATGCTCGATGCCAAAAATCGTCGATCACTACTCTCTGTCTGTACTCTTCTCTATTTGATTTTTTGACTCCTCGACCTTTTTTCGACCCTTGACCTCTGTCAATAGAGGTCTCTATTTATAGGGTTTTAGTGACAATAACCATCCAGGCGGCGTAGAAGCCGGATAGTGAAGAGTATGGCACTTTTTATGCGGCGGTTACAATAACTGCCTCCCACGTATAAATGATCTTCTGAATCTGCGTGTGACGCGTATCCCATTATGAGATAATACGTATAACTGCTGCGAAGATCACGGCATACAAGCCACTTAGGTAGCTGTCCCTCGCGTAGAAAAGGTTGGCGTAGAAGCCAATAACTGTCACCTTGGCGTAGAAGCCAAATGGTTGTCAAGTTGGCGTAGAAGCCGAGTAGGCGTAGAAGCCGACTAGGCATAGAAGACAGCCGATCCTCCTTTCTTGACTGAGGTCTTGAGCTAATTCTGGACCAAATAGCCTCATTACGCACAAATACAAATATAGCCTGAGTTTGCGTATTCCGAGGAGATAGCATACGGCGTACTCCTATAACTGAAAATAGCCAGGTCGGCGTATTTCAAGGAGATAGCGTACAGCATGCTCCTATAGATGAAAATAGCCTGATGGCGTAATATGCAGAGGTGATGATGTGGATGTATTAGCCGTAATTATGGCTTACCAGTCTTTAAAAATATGACCCAATCTCGTGCATTAAATGCTGAGATCTGCCCCTATCACGCGCATTAACTGCAGAGACGCGCCTCGAGCTCTGTACGAAGAGCAGCTTTTGACGTGGCAGTTTATTTTGTCTTCTGTGGAGCGTAAAAGCTCACATCTGTCTGTATAAAACCAGGCGGCGTATTCCCTTGAACGCGTAAATCGATTTGTATCAAGAAAACGTCACTAAACGACGGTCTGGGTCTTTGTGCCGCACCATCATTACAGCCGTCGTCTGGATAGTCGTGCAGTACTCTTTGTCAGGAGTCAGGTTCACTGCATGATCTGACAGGTTCATTCGAGGAATACGAAGAGTTCTTCGTACGACTTCCCACTGCATTAAAAGCTAGTAGGTTTTACGCCAAAGTGGCGATATAAGAACCCCCTTTTTTTTACGCTGAAGTAGTCTGAACACACTGCATTATGCAGGTTATTTTGGAGCTATGTTTTACGTTGTACTAGCGATAAAACTCTGTTTGTACGCCGATGGCTCTGAAGTCACATCTTACGCCATACAGCACTGAAATACTGCGTATAACTCTACAGCGTATTTTTCATGCTTCTACAAGGGTTGCATCGTCTGGAATGTACAGTCTTCCCTTCACTCGGATTATCCCGTCCGTGCCTACCGTAAAATCGGTTGCCTTTCCTGCTGAGATAAGAGCTTACATCTTTTGCAGGAATAAGTCATCCTTCTGAGCGGTCTTGACTTTTTGTAACAAGTCAGGCTCGTGGTGCAGTTGAGCCACTTACACCCCTTTTTTGTATCTGATTATAAGTATAATGCCCAATGATTCAAGATCTCGATGTAGCCTGTCATCAATAGCCAAACTCCCAATGAACACTCGACTCAGTACATCAGCTACAACATTTCCCTTGCCAGGCGAGTATCAGATTATGAGGTCAAAGTCGCTAAGGAGCTCAAGCCAGCGCCGTTGGTGAAGATTTAAATCTTTTTATGTATAGAGATATTTTAAGCTCTTATGGTCTGTATAGATCTCGCATGGTACACCGTAGAGGTAGTGGTGCCACAGCTTCAGTGCAAATACCACTACGACAAGTTTAAGATTATGTGTTAGGTAATTCTTCTCGTGAGGCTTTAGCTGCCTCGACGCGAAGGCTATCACTTTATCTCGTTGCATAAGGACACATCCTAATCCTTTACCTGAGGCACCACTGCATATTTTGAAGTCATCAGGTCCGTCCGGAAGGGTAAGAATTGGGGCTGAGATGAGGCGCTGCTTTAACTCCATAAACGAAGCTTCACAGTCATCCGTCCACGCGAATGTTACTCCCTTTCGAGTGAGCTGAGTCAGAGGCGAGGCAATCTTTGTAAAATTTTGTATAAATCTCCGGTAGTAGCCCGCCAGACCAAGGAAACTTCGAATATCGCTAGCTGACTCCGGCCGTTTCCACTGCATAATGGCTTCTACTTTATTTTGGTCAACTGAGATGCCCGTTGCAGAAATAATATGCCCAAGAAAGGATATTCTTTCCAACCAGAACTCGCATTTACTAAGCTTGGCATACAACTTGTTGTCTCGAAGGGTTTGAAGCACCATCCGCAGGTGTCCTGTGTGTTCATCCCTATTCTTCGAGTACACTAAGATGTCGTCTATAAAAATGACTACAAATTTATCAAGAAAGGGTCAGAACACTCGATTCATTAAATCCATAAAGGCAGCAGGGGCATTCATCAGACCAAATGGCATAACTAAAAACTCGTAGTGCCCGTAACGGGTTCGGAATATGGTATTTGGCATGTCTTCTGGCTTAATCTTCAGTTGGTGGTAGCCCGAGCGAAGATCAACTTTCTAGAATACCGTTGCCCCTTGCAGCTGATCAAACAGGTCATCTATCCTTGGTAGAGGATACTTGTTTTTGATGGTTCCCTTATTCAGCTCCCGATAATTGATACAAAAGCGTAGCGTTCCGTCCTTCTTCTTCACGAAGAGCATAAGCGCGCCCCAAGGAGACACGCTCGGACGGATGAACCCACGATCCAGTAACTCTTACAATTGGCACTTTAACTCTTTCAGTTCAGTAGGGGCCATTCTGTACGGAGGCTTAGAAATTGGTTGTGTATTCGAGAAGGTATCTATGGTGAATTTGATCTCTCGGTCTGGTGGCATGCCGGATAGATCGCTCGAAAATACATCAGAAAACTCTGCCTCAACAGAAGAAGACTCAACGTTTGCGTAGTCCTGCTGTGTGTCCTGAACTGACACTAGGTATCCCTCGCAGCCTGAGTGTAGCATTCGCCGAGCAGATGTCGCAGAAATCACCATGCAGGCCCTGGTCGCATCAGTTGCTGGACTACTCGTATAGCAGAATTCGGCTTCTTCAGGCAGGTGAAAGATGACTCATTTTTTTGTACATTCAATAGTTGTCGAGCAGGCGCAGAGCCAATCTATTCCCAAAATGATATCATAGTCCCTAACATCTAGAACTAAAATATCAAGCGATAGCTTTCTTCCACCAATACAGACGTAACTACCTTAGCATACTGAACGAACAAGTATTTTCGTGCCGGAGGGGGTGCTAACACTTAAATCTAGATACAACGGAGTTATTTTTATATTGTTTTTTATGACAAAATTTATGGATATAAAACTATACGTTGCACTAGAATCAAATAGCACACGTGCAGGTATGTTATTAAAAAGCAAAGTACTTGACACAATGGTGTCTGAGGCTAGAGCTTCCTCTCGTGTCATTATGTAGACCCGACCTTGAGCTTGGCGACGCTCTTGCTGAGGCACATCTCGATTGGCCTGAGGTACATTAGCCTGATTTGGATGTTGAGGTGGAAGCTTAGAAGGAAGCGGATAATCTCGAGATATGTAGCCCTGTCCGCCACAGTTGAAGCATAGTCTCTTTCTGAGGTAGGAGTCATTTACGGTGTGCCTCGACCTCTTGCAGAAGAAACATAGTTGCCCTAGATTTCCCTTTTTTGAACCGCCGTTGTTTGGACGCTTTGCAGCAGTGTTTCCTCTTTCGTTGCTTTGTCGTTTGTGATTGGAGGTATGCACAGCGCCAGCAGGAACGAGAGGATACTGCGGTTTGAGGAAAAGGGCATGGTTGAGGACTTCCTGCATCGTTTGGTACTAGGGAACGACCACGTGCATGTGGATAGCAGGACGCATACCTCCTTCAAATCTTCTGGCATGACTCGCTGCATCAGGTAAATAGGAGCTGGCAAATTTGGCGAGTCGGTTAAATTCGGCGAAATACTGCTTTACCGTCATGCTCCCTTGACGTAGTTGCACAAACTCCATCTCCTTCTGACGACGTATGAAAGGGGGTATAAACTCCTCTTCGAATGCGCCACAGAAAGTAGCCCATGCAATCGTATCCTCATCATCGTCTGTTGGAAGAGATCGTCGATGCACGTCCCACCAGTTGTGAGCATTCAAACGGAGCTGAAGTTGGGCACAGGCAACGCGCTTCTGCTCGGGCACCTCCAGGAGTTTGAAGTGGTCTTCCAGTTCAGCAAACCAATCTAGAGCTGCTATTGGGTCCTCAGTCACTTTAAATGGTGTGTTGCAGACTTTCTTGAAGTCGCCAAAGTCGAAATCAGTCACATCCTTCTTCCTTGGAGTCTGAGGCATCTCGACTTCAAGTGTTGGTTGCTTCACCGGAGTCACCGCTATTACCGCTGACTGGTTGGAGGCCAAGGTCTGAACAATCTGTTGTAGGGTATCTACCTGCTTTTGTTGGACTGAGAGTCGGGCTTCTATTTGGTCTTGAAACTGGTTCTGCCTCTTTTCCGCTCGCTTCTCGGCCCGTTCATAACGAGCCTCCTTCCTCTGTTGGTTTGCCTCCAACATCCGCATTATTTGTTGAATAGGGTCTACACGAGACATGGCTCTCTGGCTCCGAGAACTTCCCGATGTGCCAGAACTGCTCTCTTGGACTTGTGTCTCATTCGGTGCTAGCGCAAAGGATTGTGCTTGTGCCATTCCTTCAAAAAAAGGTAAATTATATCAGGATCATAATGTATTATGGACTCATTGTATGAACTTATCTCATTTTGGCCTAACGAGTTCAAGAGTTCGCACAAGGATTTGATCGTTAAAGGAACTTTTCCAGTACGAGGGTCAAAGGAACTTGAAGCTGCGCTCTAATACCAACATGTCACGCCCCGATTCTGTAGAATCGATAGTCGTCCCCCGTGCGTGACTTCGTGCGGGCCTAGGTTGTGCACCGCAAAAGGCTAAGGTATTTTGCATAGCGAGCACATATTCAGAGTACGCAGATAAATTAAAACACAAAGTAGAAACATGGAAAAGTTCTATATATTGATAATGAACATCTATTACAAACTCTTGAACGAGTCATAAGGGTTGCCGCACGGGCTTACAAAATATTGACACAAAATGAGATAGTTGTCTTGTATATTACATTCTTTATTAAACTTCAAAATGTAAGACCTCCTGGTGGGACAATGGCTTTTCCTCGGAGCTGCATTTAGTTTGGGTTGCTAACTCCTTGCTTCAAAAGATGGCATGCTCAGGACGCGCCTACAGCTGGACTGGATTGGGGGATGACTTCGACTCCTCGTTCGGATCTTCTTAGTGCAGGGAACCTGTTTCAACGAGGTCCAGTACATCAAAACGTACTGGTGAAGGCAAGATAACCCAACTATACCAATCAACACATTGTTTAGGTGAAGCACGCATATTATTTTGTGGTCTTTCTATCTTGCCTTAGTTCATTTTACAAGCAAGCAATATATATGAATTTCTGAAATAAACGTGTCACCGTTCAGCGACTTTTATCTGCCTGTCTGAACCACCTACACAATACTTACCATGTCCTTCCCTGCCACGAAGACATAAGTTAGTTTGCACAGATTTAAATATACGAAAGGATCACTGGCTTAATGCTACGAGGGACAAGTTATAGTCACGGGATAGAAAATAATATGCGACGTAGGTGGCGAGCCCCGGCACATGCCATTTCTTCCTCTAACAGGCTGACTATTCCATATGTTCCGTCTGGATCGGATCGGTCCCAGTGCCCCGGCGACCGTCCGCAAAACCGCAAAACCTTGTGCACAAGTTGTCCGTGATCAACGACGTTCATTAAGTTTTCCATCAATTTATGCAGTTTAAGGCAATTTTGAGCACGATACAAGTTCCATAACATAAACGGTTTTGCATAGTCTTACTGATCAATATATTGCATATCAAAGTATGTTCTATATGCATAGCATAATTTATAGAAGAAGCATACACTCTAACTAAAATTGAAGCATATGATAAATATTCTAAACGAACAAGCATGCAATAAGGTGACCGTTCACAAGTTTGGTTGACGAGCAAAATAATCTAAGTCTATTCCTTTTTATCTTGACATATTTTAGTTATTACTTGGTATCGTTTGATCAGGGCAAGCAAGAATACAAGATTTTTAGGTGTGAAGACTTGGAAGAAGGGCCAACTGAATCGAATATAAGCCACTCACAAGTTGGTTGTAGAAGGGAAGGAAAGAGGTGCTTCAGGACTCTGCTCGTGCGTTGCCTACTGCTTGTTCACCTACATTGCCACGAACAGCTGATCAATACCTCTTCCACTCTTTCCAATATCATAATTGAAGTACAGTTCAACGAACGAAAATAATAAAATCCATCAAAACCGTTCAAGAAAACGCAAGCAAATCCGAGAACCAACTCAAGGCACGAAAGCAACAAGCGACAGCAAAAACAAGGCAACAAAAGATGCAGCAGAGAGGTCCCTCCTGACTCTGCCGCTAAGTCGATCCTGGGGGCACAGTCCACTGAATATGGGAGTCGATTTTGTAGAAGCAAATCCATAACGAGGATGAGTTCTTGTTTCAATCATCGATTCTGGGAAGGGGTACTTGTTTCGGATGGTGATTTCTGCAATATCTGCTCGACGGATGATACATTTTGGCTGTGAAGGTTACTTGGCGTCTATTAGAGACACTCAGCAAGATTACGCAAATATAGAGTCTACTTCCATTGTGGCAGATTTTTCTGATGTGTTTCCAGAAGAGTTGTCCGGCATGCCGCCCGACCGAAAGATAGAGTTCACTATAGATACATTTCCAGATACTCGACCGGTTTCCAAAGCTCTGTATTGAATTGCCCCTGCCGAACTGAAGGAGCTGAAGGTCCAACTACAAGAACCACTTGATCGTGGATGTATTCGTCCGAGTGTATCTTTATGGGACGCACCAGTACTATTTATGAAGAAAAAGGATGGTTCGATGAGGCTCTACATTGACTACAAAGAGTTGAATAAATCCACCATCCGAAACAAGTACCCCTTCCCAGAATCGATGACCTCTTCGATCAACTACAAGGAGCATCAGAATTCTCAAAAATTGATCTTCTTTCGGGCTACCACCAATTAAAGATCAAGCCAGACGACATGTCAAAGTCAGTATTTTGCACTCTCTATGGCCACTATGAATTTTTGGTTATGCCATTTGGATTGACAAATGCCCCTGCTGCCTTCATGGATTTGATGAATCGAGTGTTCCGGTCGTACCTTGACAAGTTTGTAGTAGTGTTCATTGATAATATCTTGGTGTATTCAAATAACAAGGAGGAACATAAGGAGTACTTGCGGACCGTGCTTTAGACTCTTTGGGACAACAAGCTATACGCAAAACTGAGTAAGTGTGAATTTTGGCTAAGCAGTGTATCTTTCCTCGGGCACATCATTTCTGCGGTAGGCATATCAGTTGATCCGAGAAAAGCTGAAGCCATTGTCGAGTGGAAGAAACCTACCTCATTTAGAGAAATTTGAAGTTTTCTCCGGTTATCGGGCTACTACAGACGGTTCGTGAAAGACTTTTCCAAAATTGCTTTATCCTTGACTCGCCTCACGCAAAAAAGAGTCACATTTGAGTGGTCTGCCAACTGTGAAGTTTCATTTCCGAAATTAAAGCAGCACCTCATCTATGCTCTAATACATACACTATCGAACGAGAATATGGGATTCCAAATCTTTAGCGATGCCTAAGGCCAAGGCTTGAGGGTTGTACTCATGCAACAAAACAAGGCAATTGCTTTTGCTTCAAGACAACTGAAGCCGCATTAGCGCAACTATCTGACTCATGATCTAGAACTTTTGACGATTGTGTTCGCACTGAAGTTATGGCGAAACTACCTTTATTGTATGGCTTGTCAATTTTTACTGATCACCAGAGCCTCAAGTATATTTTCACTCAGTTGGACCTTAACCTACGGCAAATGCGTTGGCTAAAACTAATCAAAGACTATGACTTATCGATCAACTACACTCCAGGCAAAGAAAATATTGTAGCGGATGCGCTGAGTCGAGTATTTGCGGGATCTTTATCCGTTAACTGCAGGCTACAAAAGGAATTGGAGAGTATAGGCATCGAGCTGCAAATTTGATATCGAGGTGGACCAATTGGGGATCACTAGCTCAGTTACTCCTTGAACCAAAGCTGATAGAAAAGGTCAAGTCCCCTCAAACGAATGACCCATTCTTATTGATGATGCGTGAGCATATTTCAGTAGAAAAGGCAACCGACTTTGCAGTGGATGAAAGCGGAATATTGCAGGGAAGAGGAAGACTATGTGTGCCCAACGATGCAGAACTCAGAAAGGAAATCCTCACGAAAGATCACTATGTGGCCTATGTATCACATCCAGGAAGTACGAAGATGTATCAGGACCTCCGCACGATCTTCTAGTGGAATGGCACGAAGAAAGATGTGGCACTTTCATGTCATAATGCTTGTCTTGTCAGAGAGTAAAGGCCAAGCACCAGAGGCCGGGCGGGGAGATGTCGAACCTTGCTATCCCGGAGTAGAAATGAGACCGTATCATGATGGACTTTATTGTTGGCTTGCCAAAGACGCAACAAGGAAATAACACCGTCTGGGTCATCGTCGACTGATTAACCAAGTTAGCGCACTTCATTGCCATCAAAGTTACTTGGAGCATCGATCGCCTGGCTTAGATATACCTTGATGAGATAGTTTGACTATACGGCGTGCCAGTATCTATTATTTCAGATCGGGACAGACGGTTCTTATCATATTTTTGGGAAAGCCTTCAGTCAGCTATGGGGACCAAGTTGAAGTTCAGTTCAGCGTATCATCCTCAGAAAAATGGCCAAACAGTGCGGGTGAACTAGGTCCTTGAAGATATGATACGCCTATGTTCGACCGACTCGAAGTTAAGTTGAGACGTCCATCTATCGTTGGCAGAATTTGCATATAACAATAGTTACCAGTCCAACATTCATACGACTCCGTACGAGGCTTTGTATGAGCGAAAGTACAGATTGCCTATGTGTTGGGTCAAAGTTGGTGAGCGACAGATTCTCGATCCGGAGCTATTAGAGCAGACCGTTCAGAAGGTTCGGCTGATCCGAGAGCGATTAAAGGTGGCACAAAGCAGACAGAAGAGTTATGAGGACATCCATAGACGACCCCTTGAATTTATAACTAGTGATCACGTATTTCTCAAGGTCACGCCGATGCGAGGAGTTAGAGATTTGGAGTAAAAGAGAAGCTAAGTCCTTGATTAGTTGTTCCGTTTGAAATTCTCAGGTGAGTCATCCCAGTTGCATATCAAATTGCCCTACCACCGAGCCTATCAGACGTGTATGATATCTTTAACATATCACAGCTGTGGAAGTACGTGCATGATCCGAGTCACGTAGTAGATTTTGGTCAGTTGGGTTTTCAAGCAGACTTGTCGTATAAAGTAGAACCTGTGCAGATCATCGATCGAAAGGATAAGTAGTTACGGAATTGTTCAGTCCCGCTCGTGTGCGTACTCTCGCAGGACAACGCGATCGAGGAATCGACCTGGGAACTCGAATCAGACATAAAAGAAAATTTTCACTCATTATTTTCTTAGGGGTATTTTCCATTCTTAAGTTTCCAGGATGAAACTTTTTATTAGTTGGTTAAGATGTAGTACCCCGTTTCCCCTATTCGGAGAGCACGGCTAAAAAATACTTGGTATCATTCGATCGTGATAGATTGAATCAAAATCCTTTCCTCGTTATGGATTAATTTCTTCAAAATTAAGTTCCACATTCAGCGGATCGTGCCTCAAAGAAGGACTCGGCGGCAAAGTCGCGAGGGGCCTTTCCGTTGTTTTGGTTTTTTTGCCCTTTTTGATGTCGCTTGGTTGCTTTCTTGTTGGTTTTGTGACTTGCATTTTATTGAACGATTTTGATGAATTTTATTGTCTTTGTTCCTTGAACTTCGTATTTTGTATCGAACTTTAGGAGATTGAGGCAGGAGATATTGATCATCTATTGGTGCGTGTAGGTGATCATGTAGGCGACGCGCGAGCGGAGTCTTGAAGATCTCCCTTTTCTTTTCCCCGGTTCTCAAACTATTGAGTGGCCTAACTATCGATTAGATCCCTTCTTCCAATTATTCATTCTTAACAATCTGACTCATTTGTGCGTTCTGATCAACGATATCATAAGAATAATAATAAGTGAGTCAAGATAATAAGAAGTAAACTTGGAACATTGATGCTTGTCATACAAAATTTGCATATGATCATATTATTGCGTGCTTGTTCATTATGCATGTATCTATTTATGCTTCAGTTATAACTAAAACTTATTCCTTTATAACTGTGCAAATGAGTAGTGCAAAATATTTGAAATGTGATCACTTGAGTAGGTAGACTATGCCAATTGCACTGTGCTAAAGTAGTTATGTACATTCTGATGGCTTAAAATACTTTATTTGTTAACTTAGTGTTAAGACGTCATTTGGTCGGACAACTTGTGCAGAAGGTTTAGTTCCTGTGAACGGTCTCCGGGACACTAGGGCCGATTAGTTCCGGGCGAAACTTGGATAGCTACGCTAGCAAGACTAGCATGGGTTACGCGGGGTCTTATAGCGGGGCTTGCTAGCCGCGCTGTAAGGATCGCCATCTTACTATAGCTATTATCCACGGTGGCAATATGTGCCATGACCTAGCATATTACTGCATTATCTGTTCAAGCTAACGATGTCTTCTTGATAGGGAAGAACATGGTTAGTCTTGTGCAGGTGGATGCGACGCCGCAAGTAAAAAGTCACCGAACAGTGGCACATTTATTCAATCATTTTATATATATGTTACATGTTGTAACTTTAACTAAGGCAAGATAGAAAGTATACAATGATAATTTGTTTACTTCACATGAATATTGTGTCGATTTGGTTAGTTGGGTTAGCTCGCCCTCACCAGTACTTTTTAAAGTACTGATCCTCGTTGCAGCAGGTTCCCCGAGCCAAGGCGACGCGATGAGGAGCTGAAGCTTCTTCCCCCAACCATTTCATTACTCGGCGCACTACATTTATGCCTTTCGAAACTTTTACAAAATATTTGGAGCTTGTGCACATATCTTATGCAGCTCCAAGGAAAGGCGATAGCTTCGCCCAAAGGTGTCTATTATATTTTGAAGTTCTAGTATGGAATATAATATATGGAACAGCTATCTCATTTTGTGTCCATCTTATAAGCCTACACAACACCTCTTACTTTTGAGTCGAGTTTGTAACAAAGATGTACACTATCAATAAAGAGAACTTTTCTTCGTGTCAACGTAAAATATTTAGCTTCCGCACTCTACTTTTGTGTTTATATATATATATATATATATATATATATATATATATATATATATATATATATATATCATTATGCTAGGCCTTGTGCTGGCGTGCCTTACTCTCGCACGGTATCACGCCCGGAGGACGGTTAGCGATTCTATGAAATCGGGGCATGACACCACCGATCTTCGATCCCCCGAGTTTCTTTGCATCTTTCTTCATCTCCAGCTCCTCGACCATCATATCGACACTAGCTGCCATGCGTAGCACCTTCTGTACCACTAGGGATCCTGCCGACATCAATGACACTGCTATGATCAAGGTCCCTGACTATCAATCTCACCGTGAGTCTTGGCTGCATGTCTCCAACTTCCATCTTCCACCAAAATATGTTAACGTTTCGACGAGATTCTTCACCCTTTGCTGGCCCAACCAAGCGGATGGTGCGATTCTCCCAAGATTCGAACTCCTGAATCAGCACACCTTCGTGTTCGAACTTGAAACTCCCCCATACACATGCGTCCTCGAGCAGAATATCACGTATTGTGCATGTCGTCGATTACCCACAGCTCCCCCGAAACTGGGTGAATGGTGACGCTCCCATCTCAGATTGAGTTTGCTGTAAATCTTGATCTCCTTCATGGCCTCAAATTGCTGAAACCAATGTCGCTCCGTGAAGCTTTGGCAAACCACTCGTCTCCAAAATCAAATTCGTGAAGCAACCCACCTGGAGACCGACCACCTGTCATGGGACCGACATACTGACCCTCAATCTTTGGCTCATCACCATTCGTCGCTTTTTCTTGATGAACTGAATCCTTTGTAATCCTCAAAGTATCTTGAAGCCCCTTCTCAGCAAGTTTTGGACGATCCAACTCCTGTCGGATACCCCTCAAGCCTCCATCTGATATTTGTGGCCTGCCTGTAAAACTTAGTGGCTTGATCCTGTACATGCTATAACATAAATCTCCTTGAGCCAGCTGTTGGAAACCCTTCGTAAGTATCCAATATTTGCCCACAAACAAACTGCGATAGACATCATCCGCCAGCCTCCCTACCGAAACTAAGTTATAGCGCGAACTCGGTACATGTCGCACATCCTTGAGAATGAGCTTCTCACCAAACTTTATTGTCAAGTGCACATCACCGATGTCTACAACTGCAGCCGTCCCTTTGTTGCCCATCTTCACATGTCCAAACCTGCCGTCGTGGTATGACGTGAAGATCATTCTATATGGAGTGGCGTGATACGGTGCCCCCGTATCCATGATCCAATCGCCATCATGACACATGCCACAAGGTTCCTATGAATCAGTTGCTGCGATGATGAGATCTTTCATAGCCGTGAGGTCCCCCTTATCATCCTTGCCTTTGGCCTTCTCAGCTTTGAGCTTCATGCAGTTTCTCTTGATATGACCCCTTTTGCTACAGTGATAGCAGCCCTCATTGCAGTCCACAGTCGCAAGATCCCGAGAACCCCCATGTCCTCGCCTGTGACTTGGGTCTTTCCTTCCCGTAGTAAGCCACCATAGCGGACTCCTGCGATAATTTTACTTGCTTACATCGAATCTCCTCGTTCAACAAGCTGCTTTTGACTGCCTCCATCGTGACAACTCCAGCAGGCGCGGAGTTGCTCACCAACACCACCAACGTCTCCCAGCTTTCCGGCAGAGAACTCAAAAGTAAAAGGACCTGAAGCTCATCATAAATCACCATCTTCATCACAGACAGCTGATTAATAATACCCTGAACCTCGTTCAGATGTTGTGCCACTGGGTACCCTCCGTGTAGTTCAAGTTGGCGAATCAGAAACGTCTTGTTTTCAGCCGTCTTCCTTTCATACAGCGAATGCAGCTTCTCCCATAATATTTTTTTCTGAACTCTCCATGGACACGTGGTGAAATACCTAGTCGTCCAGCCATTGGCAGATGAATCCAACGGCCTTCCGATCCAGTCATTTTCAGTCTTCAGCAGCTTTGTCCGATGGCTTAGTATTGTCGCCTTCCAACGGACCATGCAAGTCCTTGCACCAGAGTAGATCCTCCATCCTTGGATTCCAAATCGTCCAATTTTTCAATGTGAGGGTGATCATACGAGTGTTCATCTGCTCCGTAGATAAAGTTGTCATAACTAAAATCAGTAGCTCTGAAACCAGATGTTAGGAACACGGAGTGATCCGAACCGGAGTTGGCCCATGAGGTACGATATTGGACTGGCCATATGTCTTTAAAATGAATTCTCATGTAAAACCTGAATCAATCCCAATTATCTATATCTCATGAACCCATCTTCTATCTGATGTGAGACTAAATTACCAACTCTATTGTCATCCTTCTTTTGAGCGTTTAATCGAAAACGAGATATAATCCATCAGATATGTAAAGAGTACTCAAGATCATTGTCAGGAAATGCATTAAATGTATTCATTTCGGTTCGTGCACCATTTCTGATAGCAAATGCCACCTCCAAGCCTCTTTGAGTTCTCTCCCGGCACTAGTCTTCTATCTTTGCACATGTCAACGCACTTCCTGGCAGCACTCTAATGTACTACTAAGCAATCTCTCACTCTCAACAGTATCCTCACGTCCCTTCTAATGTATTTTACAGTATCCTCACGTCCCTTCTAATGTATTTTACAAGTACCTAGCGCTACAAAATTATAGGAATTTAGCAACCGACGGATCGGTTGTCGATATGTCGTTGAAAAGCATTAGTGACATTTTGATGACGGATATAGGACCGATTGTGGAAGTCGGTAGACAGTCCGTCTCTATCATAGTTTTGTTGCTAAACAATCGAACCTTCTACGACTCTTCAACTACGTGACGACGCACGACATAGCGACGACTTGTCATCAAACTAGTGACGGACTAGTTTTCCGTCTGCTTGGTCACGCACTAGCGGCCAACTCTCCACTGGATGGAACGATCGGTTAGTGACGGATAAACGTCACATCTGACGTCTAGTTGACGACGGTGCACCGGCGACGACTTTTAGTTTTTGGTACTTAAATTAGTTTACGATACTCATTTGGACAACGGATGAGCGACTTACAGATGTATCGCCCGTATGCGTTGTCGAACGTTGCTCCGCCATCGCTCGTCTGAGAATTCTCAAGTTAGCGACGGTTATGTACATCCCATTGACATCGCTGGCCATTGCTAAGCCTCCGCATAGCCGCAGCTAAACTCTATAGAACTGGAAAAAAAAAAATCTTAATTATAGCACTCATAACATATACTCACCATATAAATGTCAATCACAACAATGACAGTATAGCATGAAACTTTGAAATTTTTAGAACGTTAATCCATATATGATAATTATTTCCCCTCAAACAGTTGCATCTGAAGGAAACAATTAAGCAATATTATAGTTCCATCATGTCCTTACAACTAGATCAGTAGAAAAACTAGAAGAGTCAGGCAGTACATATATGAAAGAAATCTCTACATTATAGTACAGACATTCAACAACATGGGCTTGGCCTGCAATATCTCAAAAGAACAAACTGAAGGGACCGTTCCAATCGCTCAGGCACCGGCCGGCCTTTTTTTTACTTGAGAAACAACCGTGACTTTTATTGCAAAGAGATTTACTGAAACCATCTGCTACCACAGAAAATAAGAGGACTTATTCCTTTGACCTTGTGGTAACCTTTGAGTGGAAGAGTGTGTTGACGTTGGGTGATTCTCAATCTATGCGAAAAAAATTCGGAGTGCGACGAGCGTCATCCGTGTGTCGGAAAAGTTCGGAGAGTGCAACGAGTGCCATTCGCGTATCGGAGAAACTCGGAGTATCGGAACAGGGAGATTCTGCCCAGGCCTAGGGGGAATTCGAAAAGAATTCGGTCCCAGGGGAATTCGGTCCCCATGGGGTCAAAACTTGATGGCTCGAAAAACCAGAGCTCGGACCCGTGATTCTTTCCATCTGGATTTTTCACATAAAAATTATTGTATCTACGTTTAGATTTTGTGTGATTTTGGCAATTTAGTTTTCATGTGCATTTCTTCGGTTCTTTCACAACTTCTTGGTTTGGGAGAACGATTTTCATGTTTTGTTCCAAACATAGTGGTATCAGGGCTTTTAGTTTTGCTGGTCCCAACAGAGTAGTATCAGATCTTTTGGTTCTGCCGATCCCAACAGAGTGGTATCAGAGATTTTGAATCTACTAATACCAACAGAGTGATATCAGAGCTTTGGGTTCAAAAGATTAGGTGTCAGAGTTGACAGACAAGCCAGGAGAAGAGATGGACGAGAAGCCGATGCGCATGGTAAACCTAAATGGTTCCAATTACCAATATTGGCGGAGCAAGATGAATGATTTTATATTCGTCAAGAAGCTACATCTTTCGGTATTTTCTTCCGAGAAGACCAGTGATAGATCCAAAGAGTACCGAAAGTTCGAGCATATACAGATGTGTTGGTATATGAGGTAGTTCGTTGACGAGAACGTGTACAATCATGTTGCCATTATAGAGCAAGCAATGACACTTTGAGAAAAACTGAAATCTTTGTATGCAAACAAGACAGGGGTAAATAAGTTGTTCCTGATTCGAACAATAATGAGTATGTGGTACAAAGATGGAACGTCCATTACGAATAACCTGAGTGAGTTTCACGGCATGGTTGACCAATTATCCTCGATGAGAGTAAAGTTCGATGACGAAGTTCAGGTGTTGTGGTTGTTGTGTACTTTGTCGGACTCGTGGATGACCGTACGAGTGTCCATGATCGCTTCTGCTCCCGAAGGCATGGTTAGTCTAGAGTTCGTCAAGAGCGGGGTGTTGAATGAAGAGATGTGGAGAAAATCTCATGGCACTTCATCTTTATCTCATGCAAATGCGCTTGTTTCAGAGAGTCGTGGAATGAATAAAAGCAGGGGTCCAGTTAGCAGAGACAAGAGCATGGGCAAGTCCAAGGGTCGGTACGAGGACTCAGAGTGCTACCATTGTGGCAAGAAGGGCCATATCAAGCAAAACTATTTCGCTTGAAAGAGAGAGAAGAAGGGCGACAAGGGGAAGTAGAGTGAGAACACTACAACGCCTGCGTCTTTTGTGATGTGCCCGCGTCTCCCACAATAATTACATTAGGGCTTATCTGGAATTTGGTATGGTCCTGCTCTGTGCTGATATTGTTGTTACTGAGCTAAAGGACGTCTGATAGGTCCTCCTTGTTGTGTCCTTGCCTGTCCTTGTTGTGTCCTCAGCTGACCTCATTTTTCTCTGCTGATGATTTTTTGCAATCTGGCTTCCGTCAGTAACTCGGCATAAGAGATCTGGGACTGTGAGCTGGTATAATGTTGGAGCTCCTGAGTTAGTCCGCGATGAAATCTCTTAGCCTCGGCCAAGTCATATAGTATCAGGGCAGCTCCATATTTACTAAGGTGACTAAACTCGGCATCGTACTTGTCAACTGTTCTGTTCCCTTGCACCAGGTGAAGAAACTGATCATACAATGCATCTCTGACGGTGTCCGGAAAGTACTTCCTTTCAAAGCACTCCAGGAACTGCTCCCATGTCTGGTATGTACCCAGCTGGTGCTCCATGGATTCCCATCAGTGATGAGCATTACCATCTAGAAGCGTCCTTACACCCGTCATCCATAGGTCTATAGGTAGTTGCGATGCCTCTAATAACTTTCGAGTGTGAGTGATCCAGTTGGTAGTTTCCTCTGGACTCTCAATGCCTTTGTACGGCCTCGGACCCATCTGTACAAAGTCCTTTACTGAACCAACTCTATCTCGAGGTTCTGGAGCTAGTGCTTGAGCTGGTACAGTAGCCTGTGCAGCCATCCTTTCAAGTGCTGCTAGAAATTCTTGCCTCTGCTAGGCTGCATGTTGCCTCTGTTCCTGCATCATCATCTAGAAGAATTGGAACAGTTGTGCCTGGCCATCCTGCGGTGTCGATGAGACTAGAAGGGTCCCATTAGGTGGAATGGGAAGATCAGATGGAACTGGATTGTGAATCTGTCCATCTGGTCCTGGAAGTCTAGGAATTGTTGAGGTCCCTCCTTGAGCCTGACCATTGACTCCAAGAGTTGTGTCACCATCGGCGACAGTACATCCTTTCTGCATATCCATCTCTCTACAGGCGATGTACACAACGTTTAGACGAAGTACAGGAATCAAACAGGGTACAAGTATTAAATAGGATATAGAAGCATGAATTATGCTGGGGAATTGTTCGCGTATTTTACAATCAACCCCCCTATATACATGAAGTCTCTCTTGCGTAAAACAGGGACTCAAGGTAGTTGCGTAAAACAGAGATTCAAGGAAGTTTGGCGTAAATTAGACTTCAGAACTGTCGGCATAATATATGGCTTCAGAGCTGTCCGCGTAAAAGTTTATGTAAAAAGTCTGTGCATAAAAGCTGCGTAAAATCTGTGCGTAAAAGATCTATGCGTAAGATCTGCCCACGTAAAAGGTTACTATTCTTCCCGCGTAGAGTTTGCGTAAAAGTTTGCTATTCTTCTAGCGTAAAATCTGAAATACGTTGTAGCGTAAAGTTGTACGAGGAACTCTTTGTATTTTCTCGGATAAATTTGTCAGATAATTCAGAGAACCTGACATCTGACAAAAGTACTAGACGATGATCTAGAGGACGGCTGTGATGATAATTTTGTACAGAGACCCAGGTTGTCGCTTAGTGACATATTTGATATGAGTCATTTTTACGCATGGAGTCTTCTGAATACGTTGCCTACAGAAATGAGTTTTACGCTAAAAATAAGATAAAATCAGATGCCACGTCAAAAGCTGTTTCTGCACAGGGCTCGAGGCATATCTCTGCATTTAATGCTCGAGATTTGTTCTGACTGGGAAAGCTAAAGCTGTGCCAAATATGCTCATATCACCATCTTTACATTTTGCGCCTAATCGGGCTATTCTACGCTGGTTATCTATTATTCATGAATCATCAAGTTTACGCAGGGGCAGTTACCTACGTGGCTTGCATGCCATAATCTTATAAAGGGACACGTGTCATACGCGGATTGAACGTGGGTAGCAGTTGTCATAACCGCAGCGTAAAGGAGGCAATCTTTTTTATAGTTTGGCTTTTTACGCCAACAAGATAGTTAATTGGCTTTTACGCCAACAACAGTCATTTGGCTTTTACGCCAACAAGGGCAAAGGGTCTTTGGCGTAAAATATGGTTTATCCAAACAGAGGATAGTTAAAAGGAAGAATAAGATTTTAGTCAAGTGTGGATGAGATCCTTATACTTTATTCCTATACGCAGACTTGTTTGGTACAGTTACGTAGCCAAGACAATATATTCTTGACCTGCATGGGCCACCACCAAAAAAATATGTCACGCCCTAGTCCCAAAATACGTAGGACTAGGAATACGTAACACGCCCAGCCGTATGTATACGAACTCTAATATATGGAAACCATATACACACGTACGCTGTACATGAATATTCAATCCACTAGTGGTAATATACTGTCACAATAAGTCACACAGAATCTATATCTCATCCACAGCACAAATAATCAGTAGGAATAAAGAGCTGAATAATAACTTA
Source organism: Iris macrosiphon (assembly GCA_036927795.1). Classification (NCBI taxonomy): domain Eukaryota; kingdom Viridiplantae; phylum Streptophyta; class Magnoliopsida; order Asparagales; family Iridaceae; genus Iris; species Iris macrosiphon. The sequence goes on along the minus strand of JAYESA010000005.1, from coordinate 150,919,439 downwards.
ATATCAAAGATGAGTATCAAAATCTGATAGTCGGATGGAAACAAATCTACTACAAAATGACTATACTGAAACAGCGGTAATAAAATCACAGATACTCCAAAGGTAAGACCTCCTCAGTCTGGTAAGTAGTATCCGGTCCAGGACCGTACTCCTACGAATACTCCTGCTCGTCCATATCTGGAAAGGGACCAGGTCCTCAGAGGGACATAATAAGATACATAATAACATGCCAATAAGTACTGAAAAGTAAACATCCAATGGTTCGCCTAACCATCTAAGTGAATGCAGTTGAGAACAACTTTCCACCAAGTGGGCTATCTGGCCATATAGTGGGATTGGTATGATTCTCTCGGAGAATTAGGGGCCTCAAAGCATGTCGTCTTTTTAACGGCAGAGGCCGCCTGTAATATATATGGGGTCATCACCACCCGTCGCTCCGGCGGAGCGTCTGGGCAAACAAAAAGGAAAGTGCAAAGGAGCCCAAATGTCTTACTTGTTGTTCTTCCCATCCCATGCTCTAAGCATGCCACATCCATGACACGATAACCTCTAAATAACTGCCAGGTCTACTAGCATACAAAGTTTCTATCAGCAGTCATACCTAACGCATGGCCCATGCGTACAGGAGGCCAACCTGTCACGCAGTCCACGATCTATATGAGACTCATAACTCGTGTAACGACTGTGTCACTTCCAATAAACCTAATGATGCTCCATAATACTGGGGTGGTCTCATAAAGTAGGTCCAAAAATATACCTACATAAACATCTATATAAGCAGAATTAAAATGCATGTATCAGCTGGAATGTAATAATAGTACGATGACAATGTATACTTGCCGAGCAAGAGGCCTGTATAGTGTATGTCCAAACAGTGTTAAGTTTGTTGTAAGAAAAGAAAAGTGGGTGAGGGTTTGGAAGAGTTGTAATATATAGGGATAAGAGGCGGTGGAGGATGCTGCTGTTTCTTTCTTTTCATTGGTTTAGGTTGCGGTTGAGGAGAGTTTAGTAATAATAGGTAAAGAGGCGGTGGAATGAGGCGGTGGTGTCTGTTTTACGCACGAAGAAGGAAATTAAGCGATGGGGTTCTGTTTTACGCGTGGGGTTGTTTTACGAGCGGAGAAGGAAATAGCAAAGTTGGTTTTTGCTACTGCTACTATTGATATTTTCCTAATGGGTTTGGGTTTGAGGTTAACGGGTTTCGGGTTAAAATCCAATAGGAATCCAAACCCATTTTCTTTTATTTTATTTTTTTTATTTTTCTAATAAACTATTTATATATATATACTTATAAAATTTTAGAAATTATATTGGTACATATGGTTAAGCTAGCAACTGTCCAAAGGATTTCCTACATGGAATAAATTAGAAAAAATTTATAATGGCCCAATAAATCCTCTAATTACAAAAACACCTTAAATAAAAATTAATAAAAATCTATTCCTTCTATTTAGCTCATAATTTACTAAATAAATTAAATAATTAATACGGTTTTCAAAATTAGGGGTCTTACAGAGGCACCATACCGAACATCTTTGATACTGTTCACCTTGTGCAAGCCTTGTTTCCTTGTTCTTCTTGTACATGTACAGACATTGATTCTTGGGGAGACTAGCTACCTACCCAGTGAATCCCGTGTCATAACGTACCATGGTTGGATCAACTGTACTAGTCAGTGGTGGGGAGTATGTAGTATAGATATGTGATCATACCCTCCTTGTATTATATCTTGTTTCTTGAATAGGTGTTAATCGTACACCGCACGTATGATTAACCAGGTCATAATTCTTGTATCAAGTTCCCAAGCCGATTACATGTTAAAGCTGGTACTCACTCACTTAGTCATTAATATTTCTTGTTCATTTCTATATTGCTCATTCTCGTATTTATTTCCAGTATTTTCTTTATTGCATATCTCTTGTATCTGTATATTACATCTTGTATATTCACATCTATTAACTGTTACATAGTTTATATCGTTTATTAGAACTGCTGTTAGATATGTACTTTGCTCCTTTCCTGACTGGATATATTTTTCTCAGATAACACTGAGGAGTGGTATCCCACTCACTAAGGGCCTCAGGACGTGGTTGGCATAGAGCCAGCGACTTGGCTCAGGAGGGTCTCATCCCGACTGAGATAGACGACCCAGGATTCGTAGCTTAGTAGTTAGTTTTCTTTTTGTACTAGATTTGTCTCCAGCATTATTATTAGTATTTATCTGATTCATTGGATGTCTCATGAGTTGTATTTGTGACTCTTCTTTTCTTTTATCATATTCATACTTATTCTATCAATAGATCTGTTATTGAGTATATTCATTTACATTGGTGGCATATTATATCTTGATTGCTAGATAGATAGTTTATCTAAATAACGTTCTATCGTCGATGCTGCGACGTAGGCTGGGCATTGTTCACTACTTGCATCCCTATACCAGGTGCGGGTTATGACATATTTTAGTGGTGGCCCATGCAGGTCTTCGAGGTCGCAATTAGTGCGATTCATAGTGGTACTCTGAATTGAGTGCTATTATGAGCCTATTTCAGGATATAGGATATAGGCTATAAGCTGAGAATACTCAATCACATCTAGAAAAAACTATATTGATTTATTTTAACTGTTCTTCCTTGATATTGATATTTGATCTTTAACTGTCCTTCTTTGAATGCATTATATCATGTGCCATATTGATTCCATTCCAGCTTTAGCTTTATTTTATAGTGGTACTTCCCATAATTTTGTATCTGTTTCTTTTTCTCTGAAGCATCGTTTGGTAGATGAGTCTTTGCTTAGGACTTGCAAGATCATGAACAGGGGAGGCATTATCCTGGTTAGTGATAGTTGCAAGGATCGAATAGTTACTCTGGGAGGCCGGGAGCTGAGTACGTGTCTACTTCTAATGCCACTTTCGAGCTATGACATTGTACTCGGGATGGATTGGTTGAGTCAGCACCATGCTAGTATAGATTATAAAGGAGGTAGAGTTTTGTTTAGCCCGCCAGGAGAGCCAGAGTTTGAGTTTGCTAAAGGAGCTGCAGAGCAGGGAGAAGGCATTATCCATAGAGCTATGGTGGAAGACAAGGAGTTGCCATATCCATTGACAGCAGCGTTCGAATGCGCGTTATAAAAAAGATGGAGAGGATCACTTACAGCGTTCGAATGTGCATTATAAAAAGATGGTCATTTATGACATTGACTTTTATGGTACCATCATGTACACTAAGAAAGATCATTTAAGATGTGTTTAGCATGCCATAAATGATTATTTTTCTTGTAGTGGATGCTCCCAACCTTGATAATCAGCCTACTGATAGTGGTCAAGTTAACCCTCAAGAGGATAAGTATGCCGAGGATAAAGTTCCTGACAGAAATGAGGATGTCTATATGTCACGCCCCAGTACCGGAATACAGAGACGGACATGACCAGCTCCCCCGTACAAGGTATAGAACATCGTACGACGGTCACGACTGTAGAAAGACAAGGGGGTGCATGCTATAATAAGTCTCCTAGGATCTCAGAACAACTATATCTCAATCATTCAAGCAAGTAACAACAACACTGAACATGTAAGATAAAGTTGTAAGGCGTCCCAACACTGTATCGAAATTTTCTAGAGATCTAATCATCAAAATATTATGCTAGCAGAATATCAATAGTTACACAACCGAGATTAGCTGCATCCTGATTATATTACAATTATGTAAAAAAGAACTGATGTCCAGACAAGCTAGCTAACAAGTATCGGTGACAAAATGCCCAAAAAGAGTATAATGTACAAGACGAGCAATGATCAAGAACCCACTCGTGCCCTTTAATGACCATCCGTCTGGTGCGCGTCATTGTAAGGGGGACAAGCTGGATCTTCTGATACTGGCACAAAACCTGGACATACAAAATCAGTAGGGTTAGACCCCAAATAACAAGTACCACAAGGAAGCATGAATGAAGAAACAAAAACCCGATCAAGCATTTAGTGTAAGAGCCAAGAATCATTGGCGCGTGCTCTATATTTGGGATAACATAGCACTTCTTCACAAAATAAGGACAAAAATGCCATGCCACCCAAGATAAGGTACGTCCCATGATTATGGTCAAGCTAGGATTCTGTGTCGTAGTTTGGTTCATATTCCATCATAGTATAATGACTCAACTCTTCAACCAAACAAGGACAGAATTTAAATACCATACTATGAGAGTCCATGTCCCTAAGCTACTAGCATAATTACAATCACAACTATGTCAGGTTAGAATGGCCAAACAATGTTACGACTTGTTATATGGAGTCTGGGATTATCCCAGATATAATAATAATAATAATAATAATAATAATAATAATAATAATAATAATAATAATAAGCATCCTCATATCGTATTTGTCTGCCATAGCAGGTTTTGAAAGTTGAAATAACAAACAAAGAAGTACAAAGAGATCTTAAACAGAAAATCTAAGTACAATATTTTGATCTGGGTAGTGACGATGGAGCTTGAGCGCGCAATATCTCCTTTACTCCGTTGATGGTCTGATGAGGGAATGAGGGTGCTCTCTTCTCTTCTCTCTCCTGAGCTTGTGTGCACGTACGTAGCTAGCCGGGGTCTTCTGTTATAGGATATGCTACCCATGCTATTTATAGCCATCCTTCTTACGGGCTATAGGTGCTGCATATGCCTCTGTTTGGTGGCCACATAGGACTCCTTCAACAAAATATGGTTGTAACTATAGTCACATGCCACGGATAGACTGCCACATGATCTTGGATATGATATGTTGTTGAAGAGATCTTGGGATTGTTGTGAGCATGACTTGGTCAGCTGGACACATAGTCAGCACTGATTGTGCGAGAATCATCTTCTATTGTAACAGAAAGATCCTACAAGTCGAGAGCTGCATAACGTCTTGGCGGTATATCATCGTGGTCGCATATGTGCTCTCATTTGGCATTGGTCAGATGGACACTCTGGCCACATGTTGATGAGGCTACATAGGTATATAGCCGCATGCAAGCTCTTGTCTGGCCTTGGTCGGATGGATACTCTGGCCGCATGATGACGAGGCCGCATGAGTATGTAGCCGCATATGAATGGGCATGTGGCATGGCACGTCTGTCAAGGCCATTAATGAGTTAGTGTGACCTTTTATCTTTTCTTGAGCCATCATCTTCACGAATCTCGAAGTGTCTCAGTGTGACGAGTGATGTGTCATAGTTTGACAGTCATCGAATGCTGTGTCAGTGGAGTTTTATGTAGCCTCCCAGCTCTGTGTTTGTTTAGGCCACATAGAGTATACTATGCGACTTCTAGATCTTTGGTTGATCTGGCCGTATATGAATCCTCTACGGCTTGGTTGTTCAGGCAGTATGTGGCTTCTCGACGGCTTGGTTGTTCAGGCAGTATGTGGCTTCTCTATGGCTTGGTTTTATTTTTAGGGGGCATGACTCTATGCGTCCTGCATGATTTTTTATGCTTCTACAAGAACCCCTTCAAAGTTTCAAAAATAAAAAGTTTGGAATACTTTGAAAGAAGCATGTTCAAGCGCTATTGGTCGTATATGTAGGGCATGCCGCATAGTCCCACGGCCGCATAGTTGTCTTTGACAGGCTTTTCGATCATTAAATGAGGGGATTTGCTCTATCTTTGATCGGATCTCTTAGGATTTTGTGCCGTCTCCTGACACGAGGCTCGAGGCATCTATTTTTGAGGAGATTAAAGAGGATCACATGGATTGAGGCATTAGGTTCATCTTATTAACCACTCGGTTCATTGCCTCGATCCCTTCATGCAGTTTTGGTGCCTATAAATAACCAGTCATGGGGAGAGAGAGAACTTTTATCTCTTTTCTTTCTTCCTTCTTTTCCTGCGAAGGATGCCGCAGGTTGCGGCCCTTCTCGCCGAGGAGTTTGTTAGGGGCGGCCTTGATCCGTGGCCCCCTGACTTTGTTATTTTGCCTGTTGGTAGGGGAGCACCCACTTTTTGTGTAGGGTTTCCAAGGACACAGAGACACCAGTGCATAGTCGTGCTGCGTGGATTAGAAATTATCTAGAACACACGTAGACTCTTTACACAGCCTTGACGCATGGAAGAGAGATTATCACGAATATGCGTGGGCTTTTCTTATGAGTCTATCGCATAGAAGGGTAACCATTATGTGCCACTTAAGACTCTGCCTCATGGATGAAGGCTCGACCTAGAAATGCGACAACCGTGAATCTGTCGCATGGATGAAGGCTCGATCCGGACATGCGACCACCATGGCTCTCCTACATGGATGGAGGTTTGACCCAACATGAAACCATCGTGGCTCTGCAGCATGGAAGGCACCTCATGCGCCGACTAGGCTATGCCGTATGGATTTTATATTATATTTGTTTGCTAATGCCATATATTTTCCTTGTGCAGGCTTTGTTCTCCCTCGTGCTGCTCATGATGGAGCATGGAAGGATATCGTAACACCCATTGTTCGGGGTGAATAACAATATTATGCACCAGTTTGCCAAGAATTGATCCAGGAGACTAGGACAGTTCACCAAGAACTGATCCAGGAGATGAGGATGAACGTCGTACGTCTTGCACGGAGCTGTCCTTGTTCATGCAGCGTGCTAGCCACGTTTCTCCCTTTTATACGACTTGCTATTGGCCGGAAGACTGCAGTATCGATAACATAATTTAATTTAATTGTCATTCATGTCTTCAGTCTTCCCATATGATTATAGAGCACCTGCTCCTGCTTCTTCCTTGTTATCTGTCGGTATGGATTCTTTTATATATACTGAGGTTTGCATTATAGAGGGATGATCCAGAAAGCATTGAGTTCTGCTGCGAGCTTGACTTGTGTCAATAGCAACGACAACACGGAGGGGCACCTCTAATAAAAAATGTTCGTATCAGCGAGACTTCATGGGAGCTGTTAAAACAGGTTTCCATCATATGTACTCATGACCTTGAATACTAATAAAAAAATCCTTGAATGTATTGGATTTCCATTATATGTACTCATGATCTTGAATATTAATCTATAAAGTCTCTCCTTTTTCAGAATTTCTTTTTTTTGTATTTGTCCTATTGTACGTTGTGGACTTTGAATATCGTGCCAGAGGTAATATGGATATTGTACAATATCGCAGTTTGTTTAGGGTATCCCACTGGAGGACTTAGGTGGACCTATTACTTCTTGCGCACTTGAGTACAAGTAGTAGGTTCGTGACAAGCCCTACCAGAGGTGATATGGACGTGACAAGTTTTATGGACTTAAATCCGCTGGCATACTTAGAGTTAAGTACAGGTGATAAGTTGAGATGACAACCGATATCAGAGGTAATATGGACGTGATAATCGATAGCCAAATCTGGGAGGTTCCTCAGAGGTAATATGGATATGGCAAACACGACCGAGGAAAAATATTAGGATAGTAGTTCAGAGGTAGTATGGACGTGAACTAGCATCCGAGAAACTCACCGAGGAGTGGTTTGCTGAGTGTGGTCCCAAAAATGTAGATAGACCTGACGGTTACTCCACTGGGAAGATTGTTAGGCCGATAGCTCAGAGGTAATATAAACATGGCTAGCGTCTAACTAGACTAGTTTTTGAGTGGTCCCTGCGGGAGTGTGCAGGTAGACCTGAGGACTGCTCACTTGGGGAGCTTTTGAGGATCCATTATCTGTTGCGTATCTAGGGATCCTGAATACCGATAATGGCTTGTTGAGAAAAGATAATATTGTGCATAGGCACTTGCTGGGGATGAACAATAAAGAGTGGAAGCACCGTATGTCTTTGTTGTCCTGTTGGGGATAGAAATAAGTACAAGCATAGCCTCAGACATAGTAATTTTTTAGGAACTTACCATTGATGGATATCATGAGCAAGTCGCTATTGGGTTTTCCAATCGGTAGGCGCCGTTGGAGAATACATATTCTACGACGAACGGGACTACCTATTGGGGTTGGAACTTGTCGGCCGTTGTGAGCACCCTAATTTTTATGTAGGGTTAGTTCGATAATTAATAATTATTATTTTTTCTTTTAATATTTATTCGATAATTTAATTAAACTTTGGAAACAACCACCATAGTTTTAAGATCTTGAGTGCAACACTAGCCTTTCCCTTCCAACCAACCTAGCATGCTCAACTTAGACGAGTCAAATTAGGCTCCTGCCATAATTGTCCCTCACAAATTCGCAATCTCATGCCTTATTTTGGTCGCACAACTTTCATAACACAATTACGAGATAACAATAATTAATTAACCCCTTTATCGTGGCATATGATTTTAACACGCCACCCCAACCCATTGCTTCCAACTAAATCCATGTTATGAGCCTAGTTGGTTCTATTATGTATATGACAAACGAGTTGCGTTATTCGAACCTCCTGCATACTCCAAATATAATATTAAGTAGAAAATAGAATTTATGGATTTATTTAACTAATTAAATATTCATTAATATTTAGTAAATATCTTTTTAATTAATATGAATTTGGTTGTAAATTATTTGTTGGAGGAAATATAAATTTCCTAGAATTTTTTCAAGTGCCTAACTATTTTTGGAAATTTTCTACATGAAACTATAGAATAAAAAAAAACCCAAACTCATTAACCCAAACCCATATCCGCTAATCTAACCTGAAATCCAAACCCAAAACCTAAAAACTACCCAACCCATGCACAAGAGACCCCTTCCCATATATATATATATATATATATATATATATATATATATATATAACTAAATCCTAACCCTAAACCTAAACCACCTCCCCTAGTCTCTCCCCAGACGGTGACCGCCCGCAGCACCGCCGCTGATCCTCCCCCGTGCGCACTGCAGCAGCAGCCGTACGGCCCCCTTCGGCATAGTTTTCGCCCGCCTCGCTCGTCCATTTTGCGTCTCATCTTCGCTGGTACATTCACAACCAAACCCCCTAGGATTCCCTTCAAGTGGAACAAATTTAGGCACTCGGGTTTGATCAAAAATTTGACCGAAAGTTGGCCGAAAATTTGTTCAACAACAGTTTAGAAATTCAGTCCAAGTACCCATGTTCATGTCCAATTTTCTTCCAACTCATTAATTATTTTTAAAATATAATTGAAAGAACTTCTTCAAAATATAACCAAGATTTTTACGATTTTTTTAGTTTTTATTAGTTTGGTTTAATGGTTAAATTATTTTAATTCCAAAACGACCAAAAACTTGTTTTTAAAACAAGCAAAATCTTCGATACGGGATGCATTCCGCCAAACGATGCCATATCGTTGCATGCAAATTGTACCGAAAGGCGCGTAACGGAAACGCGGACGTGTGGGCTTTCATGGAACTTGATTTGGATGTGTGTGCACGCCGGAATCAACGCGTATCCGCCAAAAAATACCGTATCAATCTATTTTGACATCTCGCCATAACTTCGTATGTACTCGTATATTCATAACAAAACTTATGCCATTGGATTCGCAGTGTTACGCTGGTCATGTGACCCATGTTTGGTTCAAATCTTAGAACGTTGAGAAAACACCATTTTGTGGGCCCTACGGTTCTGCATGACGGACGATTTCATGATCGACTCATCAAAATCCAGTTCTGAATGTTCGATTGGGTTCGTATCATCATTATGGACTCGTAGACACTAAGTTTGACAAATTTGGAGAACTTTGTCTCCGATACATTTTTTGGTGCGAAGTGGGCCACATGTGGACCCCGCTTTGACCCAAAACTGTCAATTTTGCTCATGTGTCCAAATTGGACTTATGGGTAGTCAATCCTAGATATTTCAAGTATTTTGAGAATGTTTTTGATGTTTTTTCAGCATCCGGAAACGTACTTGCAGTTCCACTTTTCCAGGAGCAGTTGGCGAAGTTCAGAACCCAGGCAAGTGTACCTTGCCAAACTTGTAGTAGATCATGTTATATTATTTGCTTGTGTTCTTTTTATATATATAATCTTGTAATGTACCTGTTCAACCTAGGACCGTGAGACATTACTTAGCGTCCAAACAAGATTTGGGTGACGACGCCGTACGCAGAGTCGTGTAACGTCACTTAGAGAGTTGATTCCACGATCCTATTTTTACGTGCTTGCTTTACCAAGTATGCCATACCGTAGGACACTTGACACTATTTTATATGACATAATATTTCTTGAGTTATTCATGGTGATTCTGTATAGGCTTACAAGATTCATGATATGAGACTTGCATATTAAATAGATATCATTCTGACTTATTGTACTAGCTAGAGGTCATAATCTTGCGTGTTATGGACATGAGACATCATGGACATGAGATATGACATTACATTGGGTGGGGAGTGACGCACAGGCTACAGGCTGATTATATATATACTACTGGAGGTGCCGTAGACTCTGTCTCAGATCTTTAGCACATATACTGGAGTCGTAATAATACTTGCTGCTATGGGCTCCCCGACACAGAGCCTGTAGTGGTCTCAGCCTGAGTTCTAGTGATACTCTCATTTGTATTTCACTTAGATGGTTACATAGCTTGCCCTGAGGATCTGTTTATATTTACTTGTTGTATTTTATTTGGCTTGAGTGTTTATTGTACCTTGCTATATCCCCTTAGGTCCTGGATCCGGATTACTTATTTTGCTTTGGTTGGACAGATCATTTTATATTATTGTAACTGGACTTGTCTCTTTGTAATTTTATTTTATTGTGGATGAGATTAGATATATAAACTGTGACAGGTATTTGTAGACCTTTTATATATATTACAGCTTAAGTGCACTCTAACGGGTCCATTAAATTGGGTTTGCCCATTGGAGTTGTGCTGCTGGCCATTGCCACGTGGCTAGTCCCTTGGTATTTTGGGACTAGGGCATGATAGTCATTTTGTGGGTCATAACCATGGGCCACCTTACTGTCAGGACGAGGTCACCCACTTGGTAGGTTCTCTTCTTAACTCGTTTGTTGAAGGCTCAAGAGAGGCGTGCTTGGTACAGCTCAATGAGTTGTTGAGCTAAGAGGCATTTCTCGTCGAGAGCTTCCAACTCTTTTAGCCGTCGATGGTGATTGTCGTTGATGGTTAGCCGTTTGGAGAGATCCACTCAGAGAAAGGGAATTTGGACCTCTATGGGGAGGACCGCTTCGCTCCCGTAGACCAAAAAGAATGGCGTGCTACCAGTTAGCGCCCGGACCGTTGTGTGGTAGGCCTAGAGACATTCGCTGAGCTTCTCATTCCAATTGCGCTTGTTAGATGACACAAATGTCTTAAGAAACTTGATGATGGTTTTGTTGAATGCCTCAGCCAGACCATTTGTTGCTGGGTTGTAGGCAGTTGATGCTACATTCTAAATTCGGTTCTTATTACAGAACCGGTAAAAAGTATGGCTTACAAACTGTGGACCATTATCGTGGATGATCCTCCGTGGCAAACTGAAGCGATATATGACGTGATGCTTGACAAATTTGATCACGTTTGATGTCTTGACTTCAGCGAGCGGAACAACTTCTGCCCACTTGGAAAAGTAGTCGGTGATGGCCAAGATGAACCGATGTCCCATCGATGAAGGTGGGCTAATTGGTCCGATAATGTCCATCCCCCAGGCTTCGAACGGCCAAGACCCAACGGTCAGGTATAGAAACTCCGAGGGTTGTTGGATGAAGTCAGCATGCATTTGGCATGCTTGGCATTTTCTTGCGTAGTTGACAGCATCCATGACTATTATCGGCCAATAGTAACATATTCTTAGGAGAAGGTCCTGTATCTTGGGCCCGAGTTGATGGGCACAGCAAACCCCATCGTGAGCCTCTTGTAGAGCATGTTTTACTTCTGCATTTGATAGGCATTATAGCAGAAGGCCGTCGTAGGAACGATAAAATAGCATTTTAGTAGCCGTATTATAATAGAACTGGAGGGAACGTCTTCTGATGGAAGTGGCTTCCTTTGGGTTCTCGGGAAGGATTTTATAGACTGTGTAGTCGATAAACGGGAGCCTCCAATCCTGGATGCTAGTTTCTGTCTCTGTGACGTAGTTTAGACACATGCAGAGGTTATTTTTTGGGCAGACTAGCTCTTGGTTGACCACGGTGATTAACTGGTAAGTGTTGGCAGGGACGGCCAAGGAGGCAGTGAGATCGGCAAGGGCGTCAACCTCGATATTTTGTAGTCTAGGGGCATTCTCTATGAAGAACCCCTCGAATGTGGAGATTATATCGAGCGCAGCTTAGTGGTAGGGAATCAAATCCTCATATCGAACTTCGTACTAGCCCTGGACCTGACTGACGATCAGCTTAGAGTCGCTGTGGGCCTCTAGGTAGTCGTCTCCTACTTGCTTAGCGAGCTGGAGTCCAATAATGAGGGCGTTATACTCTGCCACTTTGTTGGAGCATGGCACTATGAGAGAATAAGCGTGGTTGATAGCCAGATTGTCTGGGGAGATCAACACGATCTCGACTCCAGCGACGGTGTCACCCTTGGGCCCTGTTCTTGAAGCACCGTCGAAGAACATCCGCCAAACGGCTTTTACATTTTTTATATTGGAGTCTGCCACTTCATCCAGGATCTCCTCGTAAAGCTTCAAGATTTCTGGCACTGGATGGACAGTCAGAAAGTCAGCCAATGCTTGACCTTTGACCGCATTCTGTGTAACAAATACCATGTTGTATAATGACATAATTATTTCCCACGTAGCCAAGCGGGAGTTGAGTGCCCCGGGTTTGGTCATGAGGACCCTGAGGGGGTTGACCCATGAGATCACATGGATCGTTTGTCTCGTCATGTAATACTAAGTTTTCTGGATAGCAAAGACCAGACAAGGTACTCATTCTCGATGGGATTATATATGTGCTCCACACCGACCATCATCCTATTGAGATAGTAGATGGCCTTCTCATGACCTGTGTCACTCTTTTGGGCTATCAGAGTGCCAAGTGAGTGATCAATACATAGAGCAGAAAAGGCTTCCCTACTACAGGGGCTACTCGCACCGGAGGGTTCGTGAGGTATTTTTTGATGTCATCGAATGCACACCGGCACTCTTCGTCCCAGACAAATGAGTCTCCCTTCTTCATGAGCTGGGTAAATGGCTGACAACGTCCAGAGAGATTTTTTATGAATCTTCTAATGTATGCCAGTCTCCCTTGAAGGCCACAAAGTTCTCTGAGGTTCTTCGACGGATGCAATTTAAGGATCGCTTTTTTCTTTCTAGGGTCTATATGGATAGCCTTCGAAGTTATGACAAAGCCTAGGAACTTGGCACTGGAGACTCCCAAGAAGGATTTGGTAGGATTCATCTTGAGATGGTGCGCACGCATTAGGTCGAACACAGTCCTCAAGTCTTGGAGATGATCATCCTTAGAGTAACTTTTGACAGCGATGTCATCAACGTAATACTCTACTATCTTGCGTAGATATTTACGGAAGATGGTACGTATAGCTCGCTGGTATGGAGCACCTGCGTTCTTCAGTCCGAAGGGCATGACTGTGTAGTAGTATACCCCTACCAGTGTCCGGAACGACGTATATTTCTCGTCGTCGGGAAATATCTTGATTTGATTGTAACCCAAGAACCCGTCCATGAAGGATATGTGCTCGAAGCAGTATGTGTTTTCGATCATTATATCTATGATCGAAAGAGAAAACTCGTCTTTTGGGCATGCCCCATTTAGATCACGGAAGTCTATACAGATTTAGATCTTCCTGTTTTTCTTGATGACAAGCATGATATTGGCCACCCAATCGGGATATTGTTCTTCGCGGATGAAGCCACTAGCTATCAATTAGTTTACTTTAGCTTCGATGGCATTCATGATATCCATACGAAATCGCTATTGTTGTTGCTTTACTATCTTAGCGTTCGACAAGATGTCGAGCTTGTGGACTGTGATCTGAGGGTCTAAACCCAGCATGTCTTTATAGCTCAAGGCAAAGATATCGATATATTCCCTTACTAGTTGTAGCAGGGATTCACGATCTTCACCGGATAAGCTTTTGCTGATGAAGATAGGTTTGGGGGCAGTTTCCTAGCTCAGGTCGACTTACACGACCTTATCTTCAGTGGGAGGTTCTTGCTGCTGAAAATGTTGCTCCCATTGCGAGTCTAAACGCTGGGCCTACAATTTTACTTTAAAGAGTTCCAGTGAGTCCTCGTGGTCTTCCTTAGGGTTAGTTAACGCCATGTTGACAGACAACATTCGTCTAAAGAGGTCTCCGATACTGGTGTCAGAGTCCCACGTGGAGGTTTCCGAAGTGTGTGACTTATCTTCTTCCTCCGAGGCTTCGGGGGTTGATGGAGGTATTACGTACCCCAGGCCATGCCGGATCTTGTGGTAGTAATCCTCAGCTTTGCCTGCCAAAGCGGTAAGACTCAAAGGTAGTCGTCGACCTTTGCCATAATTCATACCTCGATCACTTTTAAGATCATAATTCATCTTCTGGATGAGGTGCTTGGCTTGACAACTGAACCGATAAAGTTGCATTTTGTCGGTATTAGGTCCTGGCTCTTGTTCCTCTGGGACGAAGGGCTGGGGGTATTCTACCCTGCCGAAGATGATGGGTTTGTCTCCCCTCCTCCTCGCTAGAACCGTAAAGTGGGAACTTTGGCTAGGAAGGATCTGGTTTACTACATAGGTAGTAGTTACCTATATATGCAGTTTCAGACCTATACCGTGCTCTAGGGAGTACAATATGCTCAAGTGTGCGACATCGAAATTATTCAAAGATAACCTTTTATTCATAATATAGGGGATCTTTTCCAGGGGAATTACATCATCTAGGAACGGAGCATTAGCATGAGCCGCTACGTACTCTTCTAGTTTGTTTGTTTTGGGATTTGTCTCCAATGCGAGTGAGGGCTATGGAGGCCTCCTACGAAGCTTGACCACCAAGGGCTCGGAGGGAGGATACGGCACTGGGTCCTTCTTTCGACTTGGTAGCCGTACCGTTAGAGGTTGTGGCACCTTCCTCCTTATTTTCACAATGAGGGCAGGGGTTGCATTACGAGCACGTCCCTTGAGGTGGACCATCAAAGGTTTTCCTGATGTCACACCGATCTCTGCTTCGTCATCGGCATCATTTCCTCTTTCGTCCTGGCAGACTTGTTTGTATAGGAGTGAATCAGAGTAGTAGGCCTCTACCCCTTTTAAGGGATCGACATCGGCGAACTCTGTCTTAACCATGCCATGGTCTTCAATGTACTTTAGGCACTGGTACAAGGTTGATGACACGATCATGTATTCGTGTATCCACAGACGCCCCAGCAGGACGTTATAGGATACATCTACATCGATGACGTAGCATGTGCCTTCTGTCTTCAAGTCTCCTAACTAACATTTCAGGTGAATCTTGCCCAGAGGGTAGCTTCTTACAACTTTGAAGCCACTGATGGTAGTATTGGTGGCCGCCAGCCGATGCATTAGGATGCCCAAGGTCTGAAGCTGACTCCAGGGGATGATGGTGATGGACGAACCCGGATCGATGTGCATCCGGTCCACCTTGATGGCTCTGATGTACCATGTGTAATACAGAGGGCGGTCATGCCAATTGTTCTTCAGCAATATATCTTGTTGTGAGCATGTGATACTGGTTAATGCCTCCGTCATATTGTTACAGTAGTGGCATATCGCAGGATCTTCAGCTAGTGGCTTGACCTGCGCCAAGTAGATGTCGACGTTCTGTAATATCTCACTCAGAGTATCCCGGGTGTTAGAGAGTCAGAGAAGCTCAGACAGTAACAACTTTTATGAAGTATTGGCAAACTGTGCTAAGATGTCGAAGTCATAGGGCTTCTCGAGCCCATGCGACGTATCTATGCGCAAGTATTTGTCGAAGCGAGTTTCTTTCTGCCTGGACTTATCCGCGGGTAGAGGTTAGGACGGACCCGGATCCGATGCAGCAGGTGTTGTGAGTATGACTATTGGCAGAACATCATCGTTGGGAGTTTTACCGTCCCGTTGGTAGGTAAGGCCCGATCTAGTCGCCCTTACCATAGCTTCCTTAGTGGTGGGGGACACCATATAGCAGGACTTGGACTTCCGTCCTTTGGTCTTGATGGCGGAAGGCATCACTTGTTGTATCAAGTCTGGATCAAGATCTGGGTGAACCCACATGACCTTGCCTCGTGGTGTGCTGAGAGGTATCAGCCCGACGGTTTGGTCGCGAGCTGGTGGAAGATTAAATACCTCCATGGTGGCCTTTGGAATTCGTACCACCCTATCTCGGGCTTCCGTTGCCGAAAAATTACCAAACTTGAGGGACACCATGTTGGAGACAATTGTTTTGTCCTTAAAATCCAAGTTGAGGGCCTTAGAATCGATTAGAAGCTAGATGTACCACTTCAGTGTGTCGCAATCTCGTGTCGCATGATGAACGTACCGATGGTAGCAGCAGTACTTGGAGTTAGTTACGTCTTATGCCTCATCGGGGTGCTTGATGCCAGGGAGGCGGTTCTTGTTCTCCTTTATCATTATGTCAAAGATTGTCGCGACGTTATCATCCTCTAAAGAGTAAGTCTTTTTTGGCTTTGGATTCTCTGTCGACTTCTGTTCTGACTTCTTGGCTATATTGGCGACAAGGGCTTGCTTTTATTTGTCATCACAGCCACTATTGTCGCCGTTGTTGTTGTTGTTGTAAGGATGCTTTCTCCTGTCATCAGCGACAAGGATTTCTATTTCCAGTAGTCGGGCGTCCTTTACTTTTCTCTCAGTACTGACGACATTTATGATGAACGTAGTCCAGTCTTTGAATTGGGTGTCACCCATCCAGAGCCTGACTGCTGAAAATAGATTCTTTCGACACATGTCTATCAACGTGGATTCAGGATTACCCGGGGGCAACTTCAGCGTGGCTTGCCTGTAACGTTTGACGTATTCCCGTACAGGCTCTGTATGATGTCCAGTAAGGAGGACATCGTCATGTCACATCCCCGTCATAGAATCGGGTGAGAAATAGACTTTTAAGATTGTTAAATGATAATATACAATTGTCCTGGAGGCTGCAGAATAAATCGAAGGTCACCCCAAACAATGCCCTAACAAAGAGCTTGGTGAGAAGAGCATCACTTTGGGGTATATACCATATTGTCGTCTTAAAGTAGCTCATGTACTGACGAGGAGACATCTTCCCTTCAAATGGATTTAAGTTGAAAGGCTTGTATTTAGGTGGATAGGGCAAATCTTTTCACTCGAGGGAATATGATTGTCGAATCCCGAGCTCGCGTAGTGAGTCTCGATTACCCATTGAGTCCAAGCGGGCTTGCAGTTCTCGCACCTCCCGCATTGCTTTTCAAGCCTCATCTACTACAGAATGAGTAGATGATCCAGGCCTAATGTGATCGTAATTGACAGGAAGAGATGTGGTGTTTGAATCTCTATTTTCTCCAGTATATTGACTAGCATGTCCCGAGGTTCTTGATGGCTATGAGCCCATGTTTGCCTTGATCTCCAATATTGTCTGGGTTAAGATTTGCATTGACGCACTCATGGTGTGCATCATAGCCTCGAGAGTCTCGAGGCAGTGTCGATCGCTAGCGCCCTCGTGATTATCCCCCGCCATGTACACTATTCTTACATGAGAGGAAGTAGATAGAACAATGGACATCGTACTTTCCACCTTGGACTCTTGCAACGAATAGTCCTCGGGAAAAGTTGTCAGTGTCACATCCTCTTTGGACTCAGAGAGAACACTACCCCCAATGTAGGAAGATGCGTCTTCCTCATGAGGGTGACTACCCCCAGGGATCTCGACATATGTTCCTTGAGAATCGTTGTCCCCTCGGAATGCCGGGTTGTTAAGGAGTTCTGGGTGATTGCTATCCCCAACTTGCAGAATCACTAGGGGTCTTGAGGAAGAACCAACCCCAGCAGCTGACAGTTTCTTCTTGGAGATAGTGCCCTAGAAAACTCCTTATGTAGGTACCTCTACATCTCCTCCTTGGGCCTTTCTTCTCGATACGCTGGCCGAAAGCGAAGGGTTTGAGGCGCTAGACTTCCGACCTCCCTTTGTGGAGGGAGACTTCCAAGTGGAATAGCACGAGGCGAAGGACAGCTCCTCCTTCTCTGGTAATTGTACATATTTTTATAGATGTTGTCGGGTAGGTACCTTTGGTTGCAGCCGTTGGAATACCGACTGCTTGTTTGTTGGCACTTCTGTTTTAGCACAACAGTAGTTGATGATGATGTTGGCACAGGGGTATCCTGGAGGGGACACCTCACATATCGTGGTTGCTAATATCGCTTTGCGCTTGTAGTTAATCACGTTGCACAAATCAAACGAGGGCTGATCTACTTTTACACCCTTATTATGTGACCGGATAGACCGAGCACATGGGTGTATAGGTATTTTCTTTGATCCCTGTCTTGGGGTTCGTACAAGAACTCTCCCCAAGTCGTTAATGGAAGACTTTCGAGAATAACCCTGTTCGTTTGCCACTACGGGTTGGACACATGGGTCGGTCTTGTAGAACTTTCCATCATGGGCTCGCGTAACAGTTAGCGGAGCCTGTTGATGGTTGATTGTATGAGCAATTGCTTAATCTTGGCGAGCTTACACTACCCTAGACTCCTTCGACCTAGCAAGCACCGGTGCGTAGTATGAAGAGTCCAAGTTCACCTCCTCCCCTTTCTCAGCAAGGCGCATGGAGTCAGTATTGCGTGAGATTCGATCAAAGATAGCGGTTCTACAACTATACTGGCCGCATGTGGTTATTTTTCTGTGACCCACGATCAGTGTCGCATGTAGACTTTTGCCTACGGTTGTCGACTTATATAGATTCTTCTTTTGCCGCATGGAACATGTCTCAGCACCCAAATTTCTGGCATTGTAGTATTTTTTTTTTGCCAGAGTTTGGGAGCTGAGCTCCTTTCCCTACTGCCGCATGGACAGGGTCAGCCTGGGTGGATGCATGATGTGCATCTGCGACAATAGGGAGAGAAGTGGGGAGCGCATGCTCCGCAGTTGGGTGAGGCACAGCGGCCTTCGTTACACATGTCCTGCAGGTCTTCTTACGCTTTGCTTGCCTTGGAGAAGGACTCGTGCTGTCCTCTGAGAGCATGTTCTCGAATGCTTGCTGGTCGAAGCGTACCACCAATATCCTTTGGGTTGAACCCAGCTTGGCCGCACCGGACTGCATCACTGTCTTCTCATCAGAGGAGAAGTTGGTCCCCAGCAGAGTCAATATCTTGTCTGCCATTTCATGTTTTGAACGTTGAAATAACAAACAAAGAAGTACAAAGAGATCCTAAACAGAAAATCTAAGTACAATATTTTTATCCAGGTAGTGACGATGGAGCTTCAGCGCGACAACGTCTCCTTTACTCCATTGACGGTCTGATGAGTGAATGAGGGTGCTCTTTTCTCTTTTCTCTCCTGAGCTTGTGTGCATGTACGTGGCTGGCCGGGGTCTTCTGTTGTAGGGCATGCTACCCCTGATTTTTATAGTCATCCTGCTGACGGACTATAGGTTTCGTATATGCCTCTATTTGGTGGCCGCATTGGACTCCTTCAATAGAATACATTTGTAACTGCAGTCGCATGGCACGGACAAGCGGCCACGTGGTCTTGGATACAATATATTGTTGAAGAGATCTCTGGGTTATTGCGAGCGTGACTTGATCAGCTGGACACGTAGTCAGCACTGATTATACGAGAATCATCTTCGGTTGTAACAGAAATATCCTACAATTCGAGAGCCGCATAAAGTCTTGGTTGCATATCATCGTGGCCCTATATGTTCTCTTATTTGGCCTTGGTCGGATGGACACTCTTACCGTATGTTGACGAGGTTGCATGGGTATATTGCCGCATGCAAGATCTTATTTGTCCTTGGTCAGATGGACACTCTAGCAGCATGATGACAAAACCGTATGGGTATATAGCCGCATATGAATCGGCACGTAGCGTGGCACGTCTGTTGAGGCCATCAATGAGTTGGTGTGACATTTTATCTTTTCCTGAGCCATCGTCTTCATGAATCATGAAGTGTCTCAGTATGACGATTATTATGTCAGTGTATGGCAGTCATCAAATGCTGTGTCAGGGGGGTTTTATGCGGCCTCCTTGCTCTGTGGTCGTTCAGGCCGCATAGATTATACAATGCAGCTTCTAGATCTTTTGTTGATCTGGCTGCATATGACTCCTCTGTGGCTTGGTTGTTCAGGACACATATGGCTTCTCTGCGGCTTGGTTGTTCATGTCTCGTGTGGCTTCTCTGCGTCTTGGTTTCATTTTTGAGGGGGCATGACCTCTATGCGGCCTGCATGATTTTTCATGCTTCTACAGTGCCATATTGAGCAGGGCTAACCGAGCTAATATTTATACAAGCAGGAAATCATGATCGCACCAGTTCCCCGTAGGGCCACCGCGATAATTATTGTACCAGTTTCCCGTAGGGCCACCGCGCTAATTAATCAGTAACAGTTTCAACCTTCCTATAGAAATTTTTTTGGCTCGGTCTTAAATATAAAAAGGTTGAATATTGTACTCCACTACATGCGGATGATATACAATATTCGTGGTGGCCAGCCTTGTATGCCATGAAAATTATTATGGGGTGGCCCATCATGCACGATCTCGGGATACCGTTCCCTCCCCATGTTCTAATCAGCTTTTATGTTACCTAATTAACCCTATAGTGATATGGAATTCCCTGTCATGGCCACAGCAATATCCCCCCTTGATGATGTCGTACAGAGTACGGACATATTTTATATGAATCCATTTAATATAAAGAGTCAAGTATAGATTCACCCAAATATTGATGCAACATTCAATCAAGCAATAACCTAGCCACGCTATGGTTCTGACCCATTATTATTTTTGTGCCAAGAATTCAAAAATATAATATTATGCATCGAGCATGAATCATCATGTCACGTTCAGTGTACATGTTGGCTAATGTTCCACACTCAATGTATAATGTATCCTTTACAAACAAGCGAGAATGACAAGTGTATCGGTACGAATACAATAACTAAGTCGGGATACCAAACCTATCACTTGGTCACATGAATCATGTTTGATCAGGTCAGGAGTCACAATTAATTAGGGATCTCATATTTTATATGATCGAGTCACGGTCATGAATGCCTGATCAATTCCTCAAATTTTGGGATCATAGATCATCAATTATGGTCAAGCTCAACTAATCTAGAATATGCATCAAGTACACAACAGGACCCATGCATGCACAATCAATCACAATTTGTTCTGGGTCGGCGCACTTTATAAGTGCTAATATAGGCTAGTCAGGAATAGTGGTGCACTATGCACGAGCAAGAAACTATATGACGCAAAAACTTATAACACTAGGTCCCATAAGTCATGGCGCAAAGGTTTATAATATAGCACAAAAATCGATAATAGAGTAGCAGAAAGATGTGGCACACAAATCAAGAATTATAAGAATATGCACATTCTACTCATGTAAGCAAACTAGCGCACAAAGCAAGAGTTACGAGAATAGAAAGTGGCGCACCTAGCAAGTGCAAAACAACTACAAGACAAAATATGAGTCCCCAGGCGGCACAACAGTCGAGGGCCTCGGGAATCAAGATATGCCAAAGTCAAGGCTCGCTTATCGAGGTTGAACCGAGCAAGAGTGCGCTAAGAGTTTAATAAGTGCACCCGATTATTAATCCATCAAAAGTGCGCCAACCGTTGAGCGTCCAAAAAATGTGCCAAGGGTTGTGTGAATAAGAGCGGTGCACTTTTGATAGTTAATGCACAATGTGTCAATTATGTGACGGTCTGCTAATTGGTTAAAAGTGCACCAAGGAGGAAGTTGGTCAAAAGTGCGTTGAAAAGTAGACTATCACACTTTTTCTTGGTTCGTTCGATAATACATAATTTGTGTGCCAGAGGGTGAAATCTTTCAGAAGTGCGCCAAAAGCTAAAATCTTCCAAAAGTGCGCCAAGAAGGATTTTTTTCAAAAATTTACTCCCTTGACATACTTCTGAAAGAAATAGGCAGTACTCTTAAAGTACGCACGAGTATGGAATGCGGGTCACATTCAACATGTGCCTATAGTGCAAATCCTACTGTGTACTTCGTATCACTATTCTTCTTCTCCAACCGACCCACCATTTAGTGCGCTCAGAGCTCAAGCTCGAGACTATAACAGTGCTCTATTCCTCAAGCAACAAGAAGCAGAAATCAAGAAAAAATCTAGGCTCGAAATCAGGGAACATCTTTTGAAAATACCTTATTTTTAGGGGATCATTCCCTACAAAAATATACTCATGAAAACCCTCATAATAAAATTAAGATAAAACCATTAACCACCTCAAATCTGAAAACTCCAAGAACTAACTATAATCAGAACACTACTAGAAACTAATTACTACAACAAATACTAAGAATAAAACTATAGTCGATCATGTTTCTTAACATTTGCAAGATGTACTTGCCTATGAAGAAAACCATGAGCAAAACAAGAGAAATGAAAAAGTAAGGAGAGAGAATGAGAACAAGGATATATATATAAGCAAGGGGTCGATGGTGAACCATCGGATCTCTTCAATAAATCCAAGCTACACACCATACCTACCACCACCACACTATCAATATTAGCCAATATGCGCCAAGCTTCCATTCAACTGTGTACTTAAAGTATACCCAAAGTGCGCCAAAAATGAAAATACTATCAAAAGTGTGCCAACTTGAGTATATTCTAAGTATACGGGATAGGGGAGTTATATCTCTACTCACCTTAGAAAAATTATGTCCTCGGAATTTTAGGACTAAAGCAACTAGAGACATCAGGACAAGCACATCTAGTTACAAGTAATCACAGGCAATATACAAGCAAACCAAATAATATACACATAGCAATATTAATAGCACTCTACTAAGGTGATCAATGATCACGGAATTAGAAAAGGCATATAAAGAAATATACCTTACGAGTCAAATAAGTGTTGATACCGAGATCGAATATCGTCCTCACATTCCCACGTTGACTCTTCCAAAGAGTGGTGCCACCAAGCGACACGAACAAGACGAATAGTCCAGTTTTTGAGTACCTTCTCTCTTCGGTCCAAAATGCACACGGACTGTTCCTCATAAGACAAATCGGTACCCATGACTAGCTCAGAATGGTCGAGGACATAGCTCAGGTCCAGGACATACCTATGCAACTGAGACACATAATGTACGTCTTACACCTCACAAAGAAAAGGCGAAAGGGCAAGATGATAAGCAACATCCCCTACTAGCCCGAGAATGTCAAATGGCCCAACGTATCATGGACTAAACTTTCCGTGAACCCCGAATCTAATGACTCAACGGGTGGGTAAAATCTGCAAAAATATGTGGTCGCCGACATAAAACTCTATTGACCTACGATGTTGATCTGTCCAATGGCGACGTCGATCATGCGCAACTCACAGCCTCTCTCTGACCTGCTTGACAACTTCTACAGTCTGAGTAATCAATTATGGGTCCAATATCTTTCTTTCACCAATGTCATCCCAAGCTAACGTTGACCTGCACTTCCTTCCATATAATGCCTCAAAATGTGTCATCTGGATATTGGCCTGATAACTACTGTTATACGAGAATTCTACCAAGTGCAGGTGTAACCTCCGTATCCTGAAATTTGTGCTTAAATGTTGTTATTAGGTTAAATTGGGGCTATTGGGATTTTTTTCATAATTTTTTGTTAATTAAAAACTAGTAACCCTAATTTTTTAGGACTTTTAAGAATTTATTTTTAAGACAAACTTAATTAAAAATATCCCAAACTTTTATTTTAGGTTATAAATGATAAAATATATTTTCTAGAATTTTTTGAGAATTTTCTGATTATTTTTAGCATTTATTTTGAGTTAATTATGAAAAACTGAATTAAAAACTAATTTCTGAAAAAGAAAACCCAAAATGTACTGCCCAGTCAGCAAACGGGGGCCCACCTGTCAGCCTCCTGCAGCAAACTGGGCCGGGCCTGCCTGTCAGTGACCGCGGGGTGGCTGCGAGCCGAGCCGACCTCGAGCCGAGCCGAGTCAGAATTCGACTCGGACTCAGCTGAGCCGAGCCGCGTGGATCTGCGACCATTCGATTTGGGCGGCCAGTGTTAGATGGCAGTCACGTGGCGCTATCTGAGCCGCGACTGTTTTCTCTCTCCTTTATATATATATTAGTTTAGTTATTTATTTTTAGGATTTTTTTTCAGCCAAATTTTGGAGAATTGTAATCTAGGGTTCCTTCATCTTTCAGAAGCCATTGCGCATAGCTCTGGACTCCAAACGAGGCCTAATTTTTTGTGTTAAAATGATATTGAGGTTAGATTTCTGATTATATAATTTGTTTTACGAAATTATGATTATTAAATTCTGGAAAATTCGTAGAACACAGCATGTCCGAAAATAGACGTGTTTCGATGTTTTCGTGATTTCGGGAGAACCAGGAATCAGAATCATGAACCGTTTAAAGTTTCGGAAAGATAATGTCGAGATAATTGACATATGTTTTTCCCAGAATTTAATTCGAAGTATTTACATACTGTTAATTCTGTAGAACCTCTAGGTTAGAATTTAACCATCGGTGCAAGATACAAAATTTGTATGTGTCATAATTCCCAAACAAATTTGAATTCGAATGAGCCATAAATTCCAGCATATTTTTGATGTTGAAATCTATAGAAAATCATACATGAAAGTCGAGTTTGTGTCGGTTGACTTTTTGGTCAACAGATCGCCTCGATTTGCGTGCCATGAGCCTCGAGTTGATAAATTTTAGTTCCTTTGGACAAAATTTAGGAATTAACATAAAAATCAGAATAATAAGATTAAAATAGGATTTTAGAGTAATTATTTTAGAATTAAATATATTAAAATAAATTATCTTTTGACGTGATAAATTTGTAATACATAGGCTATTTGGACTGTGACTTGGACTCTGATTCATACCAGCAGCAGGACCCCAGGCGAGTACATTCTATGACAGTTTCCATTATGTTGGTTATCTCTATAATTCTTGTTGTATAGCGTACATGACCCTGACACTGTTCTTTACACGAGTTGGCATCATTGAGACCTGTTACGAGGAGTCGTGATTGGAATCCATCGTGCTAGCTGGAGAAATGGGGAAATATTAGTAGCTTATGTGATCATACCCAACCTTACATGCATCATAGCTCACCCACATCTCACGTCGGTGTAGCCTGACCATTACATGCCTCATAGCCTGTTACATATGATTAGCCTGACTATTGCTCGCATCATAGCTATCCGGATGGTTAGCCTGACCCTACATGAATCATAGCTAATCATATGTAACAAGCCTGATCAGTCCCAAGCCGATCACATGATATACTAATTTTTCACACACTTGGTTAGAGGATCATTGACATGCATCTCTAGTATATTGATCTAGCATCCCTACATATTCTAGTTGTTGTTCTTGTACACACTTATATACCAGTTCATTGTTCTTGCGTGTACTTGGATTCCTATTTCATTGCTAGATGTACATTGATGATGACATGCTCCAGTACTTTATTATTCCAGTATTTCTTTATTCCAGCATTCCCTATTCCAGTATTTCTTATTGTCAGTATTTCCTATCCGTCTTGTATTTATTTATACTGTGTTATAGTTTTTGTCAATATGCATGGAACTGCTGTTAGAGGTGTATTTCGTTCCAATCCTGACTGGATATTTTTTTCAGACTGTGACATAGAGGACTTGTTCCGACATACTTGGAGACTTGGATGTTATTGATTGCAGGTTAGACTATTTATTGTTGTTTAGACTTGTCTTGTACTTTATTTGTTTGCTTCGATATCTCATCGTGCTTTAGTTTATGTGATTGAGTATATTCCATATTATATTATGATATCTGTGTCTCCTTATGAATTTGGATATTCATGTGAGAGTGATTAGCTAGTATTGTGACCTAGACAGCGTTCTACCGCCGATGTTGCGGCGTAGGCTGGACGTACCCACGCTCTCGTGCCCCTATACCGAGTGCGGGTCGTGACACATTTTTAGTGGTGGCCCATGCAGGTCAGACTTCGTAAGATGTACGATATCGTGGTAGTATGACGTCTTAGTTGTACTACTGCTTGCCTACTATAGAATATAGGACATAGGATACTAGGATGAGAGAGGATACTCAATCACAAAAATTCTTAAGAGATTCCTGGGACGACCCCTTGAGAATCTTATTATAATTTTCAATTTAAATCCTTTTCCTTGTTTCCGTCCGCTCTTGCTTGTTGTTATTGAACTTGATTCTTGTTGATCAGTTATTAAATTAAAATCTTGGTATCATTGTTGAGTTTAATTCTTGTTGACCAGTTGTTAATTCTTGGTATCGTTGTTGAGTTGATTTCATATCGAGATAAATTTTACGGGCTAAAATTTACGGTATCATCTGATGACATATATTGATGAGGACAGTGAGAAAGGTAAAACGTCTACTTTGGTTATGGGGCCTAGAGTTTATCGCAGCCACATTAGCTGTCGTAACGAGAACGTAGGAACCTGACTTGGATGTACATACTTTAGTTATAAAATTTAGAATTTCTCGTAGCCATACCGGTTGGCGTGGCAAGGGTTCTAGATGACATAATTATCGAGTTGCATACCTTAGTTACGGAACCTGTCGTTTATCGCATCTATGCTTACTGGCGTGGCAAGGATTCTGAGTGTCATGATTTCTGACAGACGTGTATGATTATCAGGATGTATCTTAAATTGGTTCTTAAAGTATCATCTCAAGACTTATCTATTTCTGTTATTCCAGGACTTTGTTCCATCGATTCTTTTCTTTACTAGCAGTAAAAATACCTTCAGTCCTTGATCCAGTTTCTTTTTGAGCTTATTTTCTTTGAGGATTCCTTGTTAGTATGATAATTGGTGACTTGCAATTTTGGTTGTCTTGTATTAGTTTGACTGAGTGTGACATATGAGTTTGTAAGTGTTTCTTAGTTGGACGTGGGAGCAATAGGCATTAATCTAGAGATATCTATAGCATAGTACCTTGTAGCAATAGTTCTATGATAGGTGTTATTATAATTAGTATTGGTATTATATAAAGGAGAGTGTAGAGTATCAGTGATAGTTCCAAGGGTTAGTATCAGAGCCAGCATACCCGTCTTGGATAGTCATAAAATTATGTAATTGGATGATCTATGTAAACAATTAAGTATCAAGAAATTGTGTTAAAGATTAATGGAGCATGATGTTCAATTTGATGATTGATACCGGGTGTGTTAAGAGTAAAGGAATGTATATGCATAAAGGGTTTAATGAGATATCATAAGTAGAGAAATATCAGGATTAGTAATAAAAGTTGTGAAGTGTATCACAGATTAGTTTAACAGGCTGTAAAAGGATTAAGAGATATGCTTATACATCAATCGAGATATGGAACCATATGCCTGCCATTGAGAGTGAAGTGAAACATGGGTGTTATAACTAGTGCGAATAATTGGGAGTTCTAATAAGCTTGATAAGGTGATCTAATAATGGATCTAGTGTTACCATATCAATAGTGCTAATGTTTCTATATCGAGGATTAGTTGAGCAAGGTGCTAATAATAGTAAGTACTACGTGTGATAATAATTAGATTGGTGTATCAATTAATATAGATAGAAAATTATTGGAGAAAATATGTGTGATGATAACTTTGATTATTGGAAGTAATATTGTAAGTAATCCGGGCAGTACAAATTTCAGAACACAGTTGAGAATTGTAGATAATTGGTGTATTGTGTGCACCTTGAGTATTAGAGACTGTGAGTATTATATGTATACTTGTGGATTTAAATTTATAATTTGAAGAGTGGGAATGAATTTTAATTTTTAAAGAATTTTTGAGGAGTTAACATTTTATGTTATTAAAATTTTTGAGGATTCAAAATCAAATTCAATAAACATAGTCAAAGCTATAAAGGATTTTTGGAAGTGATTAAAATTTCATTCGATATTGGAATATTTGACTTTTGAGGAAAGTATATACATTTTATTTTAAATTTTCGAGAAGTTAAATTTTGAGGATTTTATTTTGAGAATAAAATTTTATTGTGGGTAAGAAATGTACATTAGTATATGAGTAGTTGATATGCATGTGAAAGGATCTATTGGTTTGAGAATGCTTGAGATGGCACTGCAAACAGACTTGGGTGTCCATCTAGAGTTGTATTAGATTGAGTAGTACTTAGTGTGGTATGTTGCACTTGGTGTGCACTTGAGTGATAAGAAAAAAAATATAGTATAAACAATTATAGTAGGTAAGAGAGCTAGCAGTGAGTATGCTTGTAGTAGAAACAGTGGTATCTAAAGGGATACAAGTATCAAACTTTGGATGCATTATTAAACTATGGTTGTGTTAGAGATTCTTGGTATCATATCTAGGTATCAATAGACAAGTGTATGCAATGAGGATGTATTCATGGATGTTGTGGACTAATGATTAGTTGGTATGGATATCAGTATATAGAGATTGGAATTAGTGAGTGAATGTGCCAGAGTTAAGTGTATATTAGAGGATTAAGATGTCCAAGTAATGGGTTAGAAGGCTATGTTATGTTCTTTCCTCATATTTCTTTTCCATCTGTTTGTTTGATTGATTGATTCCTTAGTACCATAGCTTGTATCAATAATTTTCTTGTTAGAATATAGTTAGTAGTACACCCTAGCAGAGACTGCAATACCATGACAAAGAAGACCATAACCATGTATGTTTTCTCTAGATTGCATGTTGTGTGACTATAGGTAGGATTTTCTTAGACCTTGATTGTTGGGGGTTTGACCGTAGTAAAGATTTATGAAGAGGATATGACTTGACAAAGAGAGACAAGGTGCTTTAAATATCGAGGATAAACATTAATTTAAATAAAGAGTTGAGAACTTGATATGGCAGAATTGACGATTTGGTTAAATCATTGATTTTATAAAGATTATGAAATGATTGAGTTTATCATTAAATTTGAGGAAACTAAGGAGATTATCATTATATTCATTGGACTGCAAGTTATGAACTTATATTGAATATGGTATTTGAAGATTTTTATAACTATTATATTATTTGATTTTGTGTGGAAAAAAATTGAGGATTAAGATCACTAATGGGTTAGTGTTCGATTTAAATTTTTGGGATGAGGATTTAAATTTTATAAACCTACATCCATTGGATTTAAAATTAGAGGAGTAAGATGATTAATGGAATAGTATTTTCAGATGAGATTTTCTAAAGTTTATAAATATGCATTGACTGGATTTCAATTAAAGGATTGGATAGTAAATTTTGTATTTAGTGATTTACTCAAAATTTGAGGGGTAAGATGATTAATGGGTTAGTGTTTGAATACAAACTTTTTGGGATAAGATTTTTAAATTTTATAAATATACATTGAATGGGTTTAAAATTAGAGGATTGGATATTAAATTTTTGAGTATTTAATTATTAACACCAAATTTTGAGGAGATTGTGATACGAATGGAATTCGATTTTTAAATTTGAGGATTTTTCAGAAATATGATATCTATAGAATTATGAAAGTTTGTGAAATAACAATATGAATTTGCTTCATGATTATATGGTTTGATGAATTAATTTTTTTATGGAGAAATAATGTAAATAAATAAATAAAATAATTAAGGATTTTAAATTTTGAGGACGAAATTTTTTTAAGGTGGGTAGACTTGTAACCTCCGTATCCTGAAATTCATGCTTAAATGTTATTAGGTTAAATTGGGGCTATTGGGATTTTTTCCATAATTTTTTGTTAATTAAAAACTAGTAACCCTAATTTCCTAGAACTTTTAAGAATTTATTTTAGAGACAAACTTGATTAAAAATATCCCAAACTTTTATTTTAGGTTATAAATAATAAAATATATTTTCTAGAATTTTTTGGGAATTTTCTGATTATTTTTAGCATTTATTTTGAGTTAATTATGAAAAACTAAATTAAAAACTAATTTCTGAAAAAGAAAACCCAAAATGTACTGCCCAGTCAGCAAACGGGGGGCCCACCTGTCAGCCTCCTGCAGCAAACTGGGTCGGGCTCGCCTGTCAGTGACCGCGGGGTGGCTGCGAGCCGAGCCGACCTCGAGCCGAGCTGAGTCAGAATTCGACTCGGACTCAGCTGAGCCGAGCCGCGTGGATCTGCGATCGTTCGATTTGGGGGGCCAGCGTTGGATGGCTGCCACGTGGCGCTATCTGAGATGCAGCTGCTTTCTCTCTCCTCTATATATATATTAGTTTAGTTATTTATTTTTAGGGTTTTTCTTCAGCCGAATTTTGGAGAATTGCCATCTAGGGTTCCTTCATCTTCCAGAAGCCATTGTGCATAGCTCCGGACTCCAAATGAGGCCTAGTTTTTTGTGTTAGAACGATATTGAGGTTAGATTTCTGATTATATAATTTGTTTTACGAAATTATGATTATTAAATTCTGGAAAATTCATAGAACACATCATGTCCAAAAATAGACGTGTTTCGATATTTTTGTGATTTCGGGAGAACCAGGAATCAGAATCATGAACCGTTTAAAGTTTCAGAAAGCTAATATCGAGATCATTGACATATGTTTTTTTACATAATTTAATTCGAAGTATTTATATACTGTTAATTCTGTAGAACCTCTAGGTTAGAATTTAACCATCGGTGCATGATACAAAATTTGTATGTGCCATAATTCCCAAACGAATTTGAATTTGAACGAGCCATAAATTCCAAAATATTTTTTATGTTGAAATCTACAGAAAATCATACATGAAAGTTGAGTTTGTGTCGGTTGACTTTTTGGTCAACAGATCGTCTCGATTTGCGTGCCATGACCCTCGAGTTGATAAAATTCAGTTCCTTTGGACAAAATTTAGGAATTAACATAAAAATCAAAATAATAAGATTAAAATAGGATTTTAGAGTAATTATTCCAGAATTAAAATAAATTATCTTTTGACGTGATAAATTTGTAATACATAGGCTATTTGGACTGTGACTTGGACTCTGATTCATACCAGCAGCAGGACCCCAGGCGAGTACATTCTCTGACAGTTTCTATTATGTTGATTATCTCTATAATTCTTGTTGTATAGCGTACATGACCCTGATACTGTTCTTTACACGAGTTGGCATCATTGAGACCTGTCACGAGGAGTCATGATTAGAATCCATCGTGCTAGCTAGGGAAATAGGGAAATATTAGTAGCTTATGTGATCATACTCAACCTTACATGCATCATAGCTCACCCACATCTCACGTCGGTGCAGCCTGACCATTATATGCCTCATAGCCTGTTACATATGATTAGCCTGACTATTGCTCGCATCATAGCTATCCGGATGGTTAGCCTGACCCTACATGAATCATAGCTAATCATATGTAACAAGCCTGATCAGTCCCAAGCCGATCACATGATATACTAATGTTTCACACACTTGGTTAGAGGATCATTGACATGCATCTCTAGTATATTGATCTAGCATCTCTACATATTCTAGTTGTTGTTCTTGTACACACTTATATACCAGTTCATTGTTCTTACATGTACTTAGATTCCTATTTCATTGCTAGATATACATTGATGATGACATGCTCCAGTACTTCATTATTCCAGTATTTTTTATTGTCAGTATTTCCTATCTGTCTTGTATTTCTTTACACTGTGTTATAGTTTTTGTTAATATGCATGGAACTGATGTTAGAGGTGTATTTTGTTTCAATTCTGACTGGATATTTTTTTCAGACTGTGACATAGAGGACTTGTTCCGACATACTTGGAGACTTGGATGTTATTGATTGCAGGTTAGACTATTTATTGTTGTTTAGACTTGTCTTGTACTTTATTTGTTTGCTTCGATATCTCATCGTGCTTTAGTTTATGTGATTGAGTATATTCCATATTATATTGTGATATCTTTGTCTCCTTATGGAGTTGGATATTCATGTGAAAGTGATTAGCTAGTATTGTGACCTAGACAGCGTTCTACAGCCGATGCTGCGGCGTAGGCTGGACGTACCCACGCTCTCGTGCCCCTATACCGGGTGCGGGTCGTGA
Organism: Iris macrosiphon; assembly: GCA_036927795.1. NCBI lineage: Eukaryota > Viridiplantae > Streptophyta > Magnoliopsida > Asparagales > Iridaceae > Iris > Iris macrosiphon. The sequence goes on along the minus strand of JAYESA010000005.1, from coordinate 150,887,485 downwards.
TAGCAGGTATTTCTTCTATGATCCACCAAAGTCTAGGGTACAGGCTCGTAGCATATCCTCCAAGTTCTGGATAGTTCTCTCGGACTGCCCATCTGTCTGAGGGTGATATGCCATACTAAATTTTGACTTAGTTCCCAATCTCTCTTGCAAGCTTTTCCAAAAATAATAAGTGAACCTCGAATCTCGGTCTGATATTATACTTACTGGTATACCATGTTGCCTCACAATCTCCTGCATATAGATATCTGCCAATTATTCTGTAGACTTCACAAAGTCTATAGTAACATGCTTCCATTTTTACTCTGGAATAGGGAGAGGGTGTAATAATCCTATCGGCCTCTGCTGTTCTGCCTTCACTTGTTGACATATCAGACATCGAGATACAAAATGTGCTATCTCTCGCTTTATCCCGTTCCACCCGAAGTATTGCTTAATATCTTGGTACATCTTCGTGTCGCCAGGATGGATAGAATACTGGAAAATATGAGCTTTAGTCATGATCACTTATCGTATATCTCCACTCGGCCCACAGAGACGAGTTCCAAACCTCAACGTTCTATCGCTGTGAATAGTCAACTCTTTTCTGAGTCCCAACTCGCATTCTGCTCGTAACTCCTGGATCCACAAATCTCCTGCTTGAGCTTCCTTGATCATGTCTACCAAAGTGGACTGTATCTGTAAACTAGCCAAGATACCCTCATCTTGTGGAAATACTATCTCAATGCCCATCTCTCGAAGATCTTTTAGGATATGCTTCCTGCTAAGAGCATCCGCTACTACATTAGCTTGGCCCGGATGGTATTGAAGTTCCATGTCATAATCCTTCAGCAATTCCAGCCATTTCCTCGGCCTCATCTTCAAGTCCTTCTGGATGAATAAGTATTTTAAACTCTTATCGTCTGTAAATATTTTTATCCGACCACCATATAAGTGATGCCTCCACAACTTGAGCGCAAACACCACTACTGCCAACTCCAAGTCGTAAGTCAGGTAATTCTTCTCGTGATCCTGAAGCTGTCGTGATGCATGTGCTATCACTTTTCCATGATGCATCAAAACACATCCAAGACCCCTCCCTGATGCATCATAATACACTGTCAACCCTCTTGATCCTACTGGAAGTGTCAGGATCGGTGCTGAGATCAACCTTTTCTTTAGTTCTTCAAAAGTTGTCTTACATTCTGCTGACTATACAAACTTATTGTCCTTTCGAGTCAATCGGGTCATTGGTGCGGAGATCCTTGCAAAATCTGACACGAACCTCTTTTAGTATTTTGCTAATCCAAGAAAACTGCGAACATCCGCTACGGTCTTTGAAACTGGCCAATTCTCCACCGCTTTAACTTTCATGGGATCCACTGATACTCCTGCTCCTGAGATGATGTGTCCCAAGAATGAAATGTGATCTAACCAGAACTAACACTTGCTAAGTTTCACATACAATTGGTGCTCCCTCAAAGTCTACAATACCTTCCTGAGATGCTCTTCATGTTCTTCTTTATTACAGGAGTATACTAGAATGTCGTTGATAAATACTACCATAAACTGATATAAATAGGGCATAAAGATACGGTTTATCAAATCTATAAACACTGCTGGTGCATTGGTCAATTTGAATGGCATCACTAAGAACTCATAATGTCCATATCGTGACCTGAATGATGTCTTCGAAATATCTTCTTCCCGTACTCGTACCTAATGATATCCGAATCGTAGATCAATCTTAGAGAATACTCTTGCTTCACTCAACTGATTAAATAGGTCATCAATCCTAGGTAAGGAATACTTGTTCTTTACTGTCACTGTATTCAACTGCCTATAGTCAATACATAGTCGGATTGATCCATCCTTCTTCTTCACTAACACTACTGGGGCTCCCCAGGGTGACTCGCTGGTACGAATAAATTTATTTGCCTTTAACTCTTCAACATGTTGATACAACTGGTCAAGTTTTAAAGGTGACATCTGGTAAACCTTATGAGATATATGCTTCGTTCCTAGCATCAACTCTATACTGAACTCTACCTCTCGAACCGGAGATAATCTTGGAAGTTCTTTGGGAAAGACATCCATGAATTCGTCAACTATCTTGGATATCAGTTCTTCTTCCTTTGCTACCGAGATGACTCATTCTTCTTGCTGGCCTCTCGTAGACCTCACAAGCGTAAACTCTTCCAAACCAGGGATACAAAATAATACTCTGCCCCTATGGCAATCTATCGTAGCATGACTGTCTCTCAACCAATCCATACCCAAGATAACGTCAAAGTTACCCAAAGAAAACGCAATCAATTTTGCAGGTAATAGGTGGTCACACACTACGACTGGACAGTCTAGGCACATCATACTAACTTCTACAAGCCCATTACCAATAAGTATATTTAGCCTTTCTAGCAACGTCTCGAACGCCAATACAATACGTGTCATAAATTGTGCTGATACAAATAAATGTGAAGCTCCTGAATCAATTAATGTTATAGCAGAAAAAGATGCGACAGAAATATTATCTGCCACCACATCACCTAATGCCAAAGCCTCCTCCAGAGACAAGGTGAATGCCTGCCCTTGGCCTTGTCGATCTCCTTGTTGTTTCCTTCCCTGGTGGCGTTGTCATGGTTTTTGCTGTCCTTGCTGCTGTTGGTGTTGGTGTTGATTCTACCTATATATCTAAGCCTGCATCGGTAATGGTCGCTGAGCTAACGGCCTCACCGCCAATGTTGGCTCTCCGCGCATCACTGCTTTAGGTGCAGGCAATATCGGAAACTGGGGTGCTGGTCCCCCTGACCTCTGCATCAATAGACATATAGCAATACTATGATCGGGGCTACCATATCTCAGGCATAATCCATTTGCTGCCCTACCATCACTCCTAGTATAGCCTTCCTTGCCATAATACGTATAGCATGTTGATGCTGACTGGATCTGTTGTTGCTGGTGCCTCGGCTGCTATTGCCGAGCTGGTGCCATTACTATTGAAACTATCGCTCTACGTGGTGTTGTGTCATGAATACGAACCCCACGAGATGGTGTTGATGTTCGGGGTGATGCTCCTCCTCCAATGCTCTATGCATTAGACCTCTTTTGACCTCTTGTCCTCGATGTTATCCTTTGGAAAGTTAGTCCGTGCCTCCTGGCGGCCACTAATATGTTATCAAAAGTTTGGTAGTTGTGTCCCTCTACCAACTGTAGAATTTTTAGTTGAAGTACTTGCTAGAACTTCATTGTCAAATATGGCTTTGTTGCCACCATTGTTGGTGCAAATCTACTCAGTTGGCTATATTCTGCTGGGAAGCCGTCCACTGTTCTACCAGACTTCTTGAGGTTAATAAACCTTTGCTGCAATTCAAACTGGGCTACGACTCCAAAATACTTCAGTCTGAACCGAATCCAAAAATCATTCCAAGAAATAGGCTGCCTCAAGTCAACCTTCTTTGCCTTCCACTAATCCCTGGCGAGATCCTGAAGTTGCAACTGAACTTGGTCAATATATTCCTCAGCTGGAACCTTGGTCGCTGCCAAAATACCCTCAATATTATGGAGCCAATCATCTGCCATGATGGCATCCTCCGTACCATCAAAGTATCGGGGGTTAAGGCAATAAAATCTAACCAATGCCCCTGAATCTATCATTCTACCTCTTTCTAAAGCCGTTTGTAACCCCTAGTTCAATAGTACATTTTGTTCCTGCAACTGGAGTTGCTGTACCACCATCTGATGCTGCTGTGCGGCCATCATCCCCTGATGATCTCTAATAAAATGGGGGTATCAAGTGATGCTGGCATTGCTGGCTCTACTGGGGCAGCCAAAACCTCTCGAGCAGGTTACTCAATATTTTATGCCCCTGTCTCACTTGGGGGGCCAATCACTGACTCGATCCGAACTGGGTCTTGGAGAAACATTGCCTCATGCTGCCGTCCCATATCACTTGGACCTACTGGTCGCCTTGATGCCCCTGATGCTCCGACAACCGAAGATGGATAAGCCCTGGAAGAAAGGGACAAAAGATATCAAGAACAGGATGGGAAGGAATAGAGAAATAATCAATTAAATGGTTCAAGCTGAGTATCGAGAAGAACGGATTAAGAAATTCAAGTAGGATAATGTTTGACTGAGACTACTAAGATCATGACACCCCACAAGTCTGAAAAATCAGACCTGCATGGGCCACCAATAAAACTTTGCCACGCCCCAATACCGGAATACTGAGACGGACATGTCTAGCTCCCCCATACAAGGTATAGAATGTAGTACGATAGTCACGGCTGTAGAAAGACAAGGGACTGCATGCTATAATAAGTCTCCTAGGGTATCAGAACAACTATGTCTCAATTATTCAAGGAAGTAACAACAACATAGAACATGTGAGATAAAGTCGTAAAGCATCCCAACGTTGTATCAGAATGTTCTAGAGATCTAGGCATCAAAATGTTAGGCTAGTAGAATGTCAATAGTTACACAACCGATATCAGCTGCAGCCTAATTATATTACAGTTATGTAAAAAAGAACTGATGTCCAGACAAGCCGGCTAACAAGTGCCTGTAGCTAAACGCCCAAAAAGAGTAGAATATACAAGATGAGTAGTGATCAAGAAACCCACTCATGTCCTTCAGTGATCATCAGTCTGGTGCGCGTCATCGTAAGGGGGATAAGCTGGATCTTTTGGTGCTGACTCAAAACCTGGCCATACAAAACCAGTGGGATTAGACCCCAAATAGCAAGTACCGCAAGAAAGCACGAATGAAAAAATAAAAATCAGATCAAGCATATAGTGCAAAAGCCAAGAATCATTGGCGTATGCCCCATCTTTTGGATAATAAGGCAATCCTTTACCAAACAAAGACAAAAAATGCCATGCCACCCAAGATAAGGTATGTCCCATGATTATGGTCAAGCTAGGATTTTGTGTCGTAGTTCGGTCCATATTCCATCGTAGCATAATGAATAAACTCCCCAACCAAACAACGACAGAAGTTGAAGACCATACTATGATAGTCCATGTCCCTAAGCTACTAGCAGAATTTCGATCACAACCAAGTCAGGTTAGAATGACCAAACAATGTTACGACTTGTTATATGGAGTCTAAGATTATCCTAGATATAATAATAATAATAATAATAATAATAATAATAATAATAATAATAATAATAATAATAAGCATCCTCAGATCATGCCATATCGAGCAGGGCTAACCGAGCCAATATTTATACAAGTAGGAAGTCATGATCGTACTAGTTCTCCGTAAGGCCACCGCACTAATTAATCAGTAACAGTTCCAATCTTCCTATAGAAAAATGTTGGCTCGGTCTTAAATATAAAAATATTAAATATTTTACTCCACTACATGAAGATGATATACAATATTTGTACTGGCCAGCCTTGCAGGCTATGAAAATTATCACAGGATGGCCCATCACGCATTATCTTGGGATATCGTTTCCTCCCCATGTTCTAATCAGCTTCTATGTTACTTAATTAACCCTACAGTGATATGGAATTCCCTACCATTGCCACAGAAATATTCTCCACCATGAGGTCGTATAGAGTACGGGCACATTTGATACGAATATATTTAATATAAGGAGTCAAGTCTGGATCCACCTAAATGTAGATTGTCACTCCCCGTTTATATATATTTGCAACGTATTTTTATTTTATCATGGTTGCTTGTGCATGAAGACTAGACCAATTCTTTAGTTTAACTTTGCTCATGGTTTATTTTGTGGGTTGGTTCAAGTCATGAGAACCCTTGGTTCAATCCTCAACCCTACCATATATAACCCAATATTTTCTCTCTCTCTTCACTTCTTCATTTCTTCTCTCTCTTTAGTTTTCTCTCCACCATTTCCATAGGCAAGTACACCTTGCATGAGAAATGGAGAAACCTCCATATTATTGTTCTATTATGTTTTTTATATGTTTCTTAGCACTTTTAGAACTTAGAGTTTTCTGTTTTGATGGATGGATTAGTGTATATCTATATTTCTAACTTATGGTTTTTATGGATTTTATGAGTTTTTCTTGGTTTTAATCTATTAAACATATATTTTAGAAAATCAATTTTTGCTGCATGATAAAGCTTTCAATTTAGAGCATTTTGGCTTTTGATTCACTCGATTTAGACTTAAAATAAGGATTTTATGCACAAAATAAGATTTCAGTTTTTTGAGCTTTTTGCCATGGCCGAACCTGCTATTTGGAGAAGACAAAGTCTTCATGCGGCCAGCAAATTATGCGGCTGAGAGTGCTAAGCGACCCGAGGGGGTTATGCGACCTGAACTCTTGCCGCATACTAACAACAAGTGTCCATCTTGTTGGACGCATGACTGCTTATTTATACAAGTGTCCTTGAACACCTTGTATTTTTACTCGCTGAATGAATAAGAATTTTGCTAAGTCCAAAAAACCTTAATGCGGCATCGACTCCATGATATATTGACTTCATATGCGGCACGGACACTTATGCGGTATTGGAGAATATGCGGCCACCATTTCCTTGGACTCTTAATTTCGAACCGTAGCACATATTTTTATGACACACTTAATGGCTTGTCACATCAATAACTTTAAGCCACATTACTGACACTTCATTCATTGCCCATCACTTCAACACTTTTTCCAAGGAGTAGACTTTCACCCTGAGCATGCGGCATGACTTCATATGCGACCAGGACTTGTCATGCGACCCTGACTTTATATGCTGCCTGGACTTTCCATGCGACCTAGAAACCCATGCGGCCTTGCTTATTTTGATTGAATATTTCTCGTTCTTTCGTGACCCAATGTATAATTGATAATTGGACTCGAATACTTTATCCGTGCTAATACCACTATTACATGATAATTATCCATGATTTAATGTGCGTCGAGGTACGACATATCATGTCATGTGTTAAGTGATTATATTTGGGTTCTGCATTGAGAATGCCTCCAAATTCTTGAAAGAGCGATATTATAAATATATATTGTTTCCCCAGTATGGACATAATAAGCGAGTCAACTACAAAAGCGTGGTTAGGATATTGATTGACTGAATGTTGCATACACGCTCGGGTGAATCCAGATTTGACTTTCATGGATTCTTATCTAGCGTGCCCGTACCTTGTATGACATTTTAAGGAAAAAATTTATGTGACCATGCCTTGAGATTTCAAACACAACATAAGGTTAATTAGGTAACTAAAAGTAGTAGTAACATTGGAGGGAACGGTATCCCGTGATCATGCCAATGAACCTTCCCACATAGATTCATTCTACATACGCTATGGGCTAGCCAACATAGATACTGTATATCATCTGCCTTTGTGGAGTATAGTATCAAACCTATTATTATATCGAGCCACTGTTTCACTATAGGAACACCAGAACCGCTAATACCGTATTTTTAGCACAGTGGCCCTACGGGGGACTGGTGCATCCTGCAAGTGCCTGTTTTATTTATCTATTGGTTCGGTTAGCCCATGTTCGATACTGACGTGATCTGAGGATACCTATTATGCATTATTTCTGAGATAACCTACACAAAATAGCATGCCGTACAAATGATTGGTCGATATAAGAAATGGACTTGGTTGTGATTCTATCATTCGGCTAGTAGCCTAGGAAAATGGACTATCATAGTGTGATGGTTCAACACTTGTCCTTGTTTTGTTATAGGGTTGGGCCTTTGTGCTAGGATATGCCATGGACCTAAGTTACGGCACTGAACCTATGTATTATAATATATTTTACTTGGAATTTTTGTTTCTCTATTTTGTGCTTCCTTTATGGTACTTGCTATTTGGGGTCTAACCCCACTGGTTTTGCATGGACCAATTTTGAGCCAGCACCCGAGGATCCAGCGTACCTTTCCCCTACTCATGGCGCTTCCAGGAACATGGTCGCAGGGGATATTGAGTGGGTTTTCTTGTTCCCTACTCATCATTGAACATTTACTTCTTTTAGCGTTTAGTCATCAGCACCTGTTAGACGGCTCATCTGGACATTAGTTTTCTTACATTATTGTATTAAATCAGACTACAACTGATCACTGTCATGTACTTTTGTTACTCTTTCAGCTCTTTATTTTGCATAGCTGGTCTCCAAACATTTTTAAAAAGCGTTTGGGACGTTTTCTTGCTTTATCATATATGCTCTATGCTTACTGTTTTTTGTTTGAATGATTGAGACATAAAAGTTCTTGACCCTAGGAGACTTGATTGTAGCATATATAGAAGCATAAAAAATATGCATACATGCAGACCTGTACCCAAAAAAAAAATTCAGAAGAGATCAGGCCGTAGAGTCTCCCTATGGACAAGAAAGACGACATCCATTCGTCCCAATCAGCCAAAATAGCTTGGCCATAAAAGGACCTAACGTGGCATCTCATCAGCAGGAGCGTCTCTGAAATAAAATTCTGACGAAAAGGAGTTTCTGATTTCCTTAAAAGACGTAAACCCACTAAACGATAGAAGTCTCACTTCAGCACAGAACTTCACTCTCGATGGATGTGCAGCACCGTGTGTACAACACTACTAGCCTCATTCGGTTCCATGCGTCCCAAGCTCTATGCAGTCCCCTGCGTCTCTGGCCCCATGCATCCCAGACACCATGTGTTCCATGCGTCTTTGGCCCCATGCGTCCCAGACTCAATACGGTCTACTGTATCTTTGGCCCCATATGTCCCAGACTCCATGTGTCCCATGCATCTCTGGCCACAATATATTTCAGACTCCATAAAGATTAAATCTTGTTATTATGACAAGAGTGATTCTCTCCAACCAAGTACGGACTATGTGTCAAGCTGACCAAGTCACGCCCACAAAGGACATAAACCACCCAGATCTTCAGCAACGAAAAACCCTAACAAGCGCCCACATGGCAGCTCGACCTGCTCACGGTTATAGCTGTACCATGTTATAAAGGGGCACGTGGCACCCTCCAGCATCCATGTAGCCCAATATATGCGCTCACTGGATGACTATAAATAGCAGGGTACCACACATATACGAAAGGTTGATGTCACGCCCCGATCTCCCGTAGGCTATTTCGGCTATCCCCGCTAGGCGGGAATCACCCTCGCCAGCGCTCCCGCGGGACGATCGCTTTGAACCATCCGGGCATGATGTCGCACGAGCGTGAGCCACGCCCGTGCAAGGCCGTGGTTCGTTGGCTGGCGGTAAGAGTTCTAAGCCACAGAGTCGCACAGATTGTCCGAGTGCAGCGGAGTCTTGAACGCATAGGCGATCAGTAACTAGTTTACTGAGTTGACAATATAGCGGAAGCATTGAAACACAAGTTGAAGTAAAGCAACTCTTTATTGATATAAACATGTGTTACAGGCGACGTATAGCTGAGATTACAAGTCGCTCAAGCCTCTCTCTGAAACAGTAAAAGCGTGCCAAGTGGCTACAATTGTGGAATAATTGTACAGGCGATGATCAGGCGATGTTCAGGCAAGTTCCAACATTATATCTTGTATATATGCTTCAGTTCCGAATGCACCGCTGCTTCGGAGTGATCTCCACACCTTAGCACGCACGAAGGAGGCATTCGCACCGAACGAGGTTCTCCCGCACCCTGCATACAAACTGGTGGATTATCAGTACATTGAATGCACTAGTGGGGAAGCTACTCGCTCGTTCGAAAAATCCAAATACGTAATACAGGTTCCGTGCACAACTATTAAGTTATCTTTCTAGTTGCCTTAGGATCAGTTTTATGCAATATTTGAATAGCCTAACTCGTATGGCAGTGCACCGTGCAACATGAGAGAAAATACGGCGAGACTTACCATTTAGCCTTCTCTGTCCAAGGCAAATATTATAAATTCATGCACGGACAAGTATAACATTCAAGAGGCATAGCATATGCAAACACGATATTGTGGGCAAGATCACGTTACAAGTATACGATTTACAGGAGTATCAGGTGTGTTGCATACAATAATTTATTTGAAATATACTTGACACCGTTCGGTGTCTTTTACCGGACTATCTGAATCACCTGCACAACTTACCATGTCTTTCCTGCCACGAAGACACAAGTTAATATACAACAGGTTCAAATATACATGATGATCACTGGCTTGATTGCCATAAAGGACCTAGTCTGTGACGAAGATGGTTTGCTACGTACAAATACGAGAGGCGCCGCATACCATCCCGTCCAAGTACGTGAGACTAAACGTGAGTTCCGTTCAGAGCCGGAACGGTGCCAGTGCCCCAGCAGCCGCCTGCAGGAACTATACCTTGTGCACAAGTTGTCCGTGATCGAACAATGACATTCATTCGCCCGAAGGCTACGTGATTCGTCCGGAGGCTACGTGAATATCCGTCCAGAGGCTAAATGATTATCGCCCGGAGGCTACGTGAGTACAAGACAAGCAGTATTGTATTATTCATTTATATTGCATCTACGTTCCATTCATGCATTCAGGATTGAGCTTATACATTGCACAATATAATAACGTTAGACATTCGTAAGCAGACAAGCATGTATTTCTAAGGAACATAAGCAAACACGTTTGCTCAGACCCGAAGGTAAGACGAGTAATGAAACCGTAAAGGAACTTGGCATGTGAGGGTCTGAACATATATAAGCAATATTTTATTTCCATGTTCTAGTATAAGCAATATGAGTTGGGATTATTCCCTTAGCTAGGTGTGTTGGATTCATATTAGCATGCAGGGGTGATTCACCTAGCGACTAGCATAAAATATCCATGTTTTATGTGTGCTGGCTAAGCAAAGACAAGTTCACCGTAGCCACCCACCTTAGCGATGATTCGCCCCGGTAGAGCGATACGTCAAGCGAGCCTCTGAAAGCCTATGCTGAATTCCTATAGGGACAAGTCTAGATATCCTTTGCTTCTTGTTTGAGGCAAAGCGGGTCGGGACAGTTGCACTTTTGTCGTTTGAGTCGGCAGTCCGCTAGAACGAAATGGGGTGTTACATCAAACCCAACTCAGAAAAAGTCTTGTCCTCGAGACTTACTGAGGACAAGCAGTACGTTTCAATCAGTTTTGATTTAATGATACAAGGCTGAGGCAAACCTATACAAGTCATTATACTTGTTCATTTGGATATTCACTTGCACAAGCATCGAGATCGGCATATCGCTTAGTCTGGATCGTGCGCACTTTCGAAGTGCACTTCTAGCGTGAGCACGTCAACCAGCTTAGTGATAGCGAAGTCTTAGCACTCGAGTTCACCTTTTCTTAAGCCTTGGATGGTGCACTAGTTCAAGGCGTCCCTCGAATAGATGCATTCAACCAAACTTAGAATTAGTGAAATCGGACAAGCTACTAGCGATACTCTCAAGGGTTCGCACAGGTTGGCACAAAGGCCACTCGCAGCACAATAACATACAAGCAATCATATCATTCAAAACACATTTTGAAAGTATTTAGACTTATTGTTAGAACATTCCATCGAGGCATTGAGAGAGAGCGTGCACATAACCCACGAACGAGCTTTCTAAACAGAGATATTCAAAATGAAGTCCAAAGGCGTAGAAGCCAGGCTCTGATACCAACATGTTACGCCCCGATCTCCCGCAGGCTATTTCGGCCGTCCCCGCTAGGCGGGAATCACCCTCGCCAGCGCTCCTGCGGGACGATCGCTTTGACCCATCCGGGTGTGATGTCGCACGAGCGTGAGCCACGCCCGTGCAAGACCGTGGTTCGTTGGCTGGCGGTAAGAGTTCTAAGCCACAGAGTCGCACAGATTGTCCGAGTGCATCGGAGTCTTGAACGCATAGGCGATCGATAACTAGTTCACTGAGTTGACAATATAGCGGAAGCATTGAAACACAAGTTGAAGTAAAGCAACTCTTTATTGATATAAATATGTGTTACAGGCGACGTATAGCCGAGATTATAAGTCGCTCAAGCCTCTCTCTGAAACAGTAAAAGCGTGCCAAGTGGCTACAATTATGGAATGATTGTGCAGACGATGATCAGGCGATGTTCAGGCGATGTTCAGGCAAGTTCCAACATTATGTCTTGTATATGTGCTTCAGTTTCGAACGCACCGCTGCTTCGGAGTGATCTCCACACCTTAGCACGCACGAAGGAGGCATTCGCACCGATCGAGGTTCTTCCGCACCCTGCATACAAACTGGTGGATTATCAGTACATTGAATGCACTGGTGGAGAAGCTACTCGCCCGCTCGACAAATCCAAACACGTAATACAAGTTTCGTGCACAACTATTAAGTTGTCTTTCTAGTTGCCTTAGGATCAGTTTCATGCAATATTTGAATAGCCTAACTTGTGTGGCAGTGCGTCGTGCAACATGAGAGGAAACACGGCGAGACTTACCATTTAGCTTTCCCTGTCCAAGGCAAACATTATAAATTCATGCATGGGCAAGTATAACATTCAAGAGGCATAGCATATGCAAACACGATATTGTGGGCAAGATCACGTTACAAGTATACGATTTACAGGAGTATCAGGTGTGTTGCATACAATAATTTACTTGAAATATACTTGACACCGTTCGGTGTCTTTTACCTGACTATCTGAATCACCTGCACAATTTACCATGCCTTCTCTGCCACGAAGATACAAGTTAATATGCAACATGTTCAAATATACATGATGATCACTGGCTTGATTGCCATAAAGGACCTAGTCTGTGACGAAGATGGTTTGCTACGTGCAAATACGAGAGGCGCCGCATACCATCCCGTCCAAGTACGTGAGACTAAACATGAGTTTCGTCCGGAGCCGGAACGGTGCCAGTGCCCCAGCAGCCACCCGCAGGAACTATACCATGTGCACAAGTTGTCCGTGATCGAACAATAACATTCATTCGTCCGAAGGCTACGTTATCCTCCCGGAGGCTATGTGAATCTTCGCCCGGAGGCTACGTGATTATCGCCCGGAGGCTACATGATTTTTTGCCCGAAGGCTACGTGATTATCGCCCGAAGGCTACGTGATTATCGCTCGGAGGCTACGTGATTACAAGACAAGCAGTATTGCATGATTCATTTATATTGCATCTACGTTCCATTCATGCATTCAGGATTGAGCTTATATATTGCACAATATAATAACGTTAGACATTCTTAAGCAGGCAAGCATGCGTTTCTAAGGAACATAAGCAAACACGTTTGCTCGGACCCGAAGGTAAGCCGAGTAATAAAACCGTAAAGGAACTTGGCATGCGAGGGTCTGAACATATAAGCAATATTTTATTTCCATGTTCTAGCATAAGCAATATGAGTTGGGATTATTCCCTTAGCTAGGTACGTTGGATTCATATTAGCATGCAGGGGTGATTCACCTAGCGACTAGCATGAAATATCCATGTTTTATGTGTGCTAGCTAAGCAAAGACAAGTTCACCGTAGCCACCCACCTTAGCGATGATTCGCCTCGGTAGAGCGATACGTCAAGCGAGCCTCTGAAATCCTATGCTGAATTCCTGTAGGGACAAGTCTGGATATCCTTTGCTTCTTTTTTGAGGCAAAGCGGGTCGGGACAGTTGTACTTTTGCCGTTTGAGTCGGCAGTCCGCTAGAACGGAACAGGGTATTACAGTTGACTGACTATCTGCGAACCTACACTTAGGCGAGAGAGAAGAGCTTCTGCATCGGATCGTCCATGGAGTAAAGAGAGTTGCTACACTCCTAACCCTCCATCGTTGTCATGCCCTAGTCCTAAAATACCAAGGGACTAGCCACGTGGCAATGGCCAGCAGCACAACTCCAATGGACAAACCCAATTTAATGGACCATGTAGAGTACACTTAAGCTGTAATACAACTAAAATAGTCTACAATATATGTTATAATCTATGTATCTAATATCATCCACCAATTCATAAATAAGAGGCAAGTTGATAAACCAGTCTCAACCATCAATACCATAAATAAAACTGTCTATCACAATATAATAAATAAATATTACGGGGAACAACCGTTATTAAAATAATGAGAGAGAAAATATTTAAATCCATAACTAAGAACCACAAGGCATCAAACATAAAGATAATATGAGAACTCAAGAGAAGTCCTCCAGTACCACCTCATCCTCGGCTGCTGGTACTGCTCCGATATCAACTCCTAACCTATAAACCTCGGGATAAACCTGCTCGTCAATACCTGGGGACATAATCCATATCCAGGTCCTCAGGGGATATAGCAAGGTACAATAAATACTCAAGAAGAAGTAAACAGTATAATGTTATGGACATAGGGAAAGCTACAACAACCAACTATGTGACATGCAAATAAGAGTTTGGTATCGTACCCCGGGCTGGTACTCACGAAAGATCTCAAAGGACACTTCTATAATCTAATAGTACATTCAAGGCTCCGTGTGGGGGAACCAGGAGGAAGCTGTATATATATATATATATATATATATATATATATATATATATATATATATATATATATATATATATATATATTATACCTTAGATTCCGTATAGAGAACCTAAAGCCTAATACAAAATAAATAGTAATAAGTAAAACATTCCTAGAGCACGATGAAGACTCTCCCCACCCAATGTAACCTCACGTCTCAATCAAGACACACAAGATCATGACCTCTAACTATCAACACAAGTCATAGTCAATATGTATAACTATAATTATCACTATAACATGCATCCGGTAGTCCTATTCAGAGTCCAAGAACTATGAAGAAGTCGAGAAAGACTCTGCCACATGAATATCGTGTCCAGTGTCCTATGGGTGGATGTGCAAATAATGTTTGCACCAACATGGGTTCGTAAAGATGACTCTCTGACTACGCTACTCGACTTCGCAGAGGATGTCGGTACCCGAATCTTGTTCGGACACAAAGTATCGTATGACGGCCCTAGGCTCAACAAGTACATCATCTAAGCCACACAATTATAATATCTAATGCATAAATAATATTAAATAAATAATATAGAACTGTAAATATCTTGGCAAGGTACACTTGCTTGGGTCCGCAGTATGTAGTGGTAAAGATGATATCGCGTCCACTCCTTCGGGATTCAATTGACCTATCAATCAATTAATACGCTTAGGGGTCCAATCATGAATTCTTGTAATTATAAATTAATTATATAATTTATTATATGCCATGCATAACCAAGCCCATTATTATTTCTAACAACTTTGCTTACTTATACAGGGTATTAGAACCTAGTTTCTTGGTTTTTGACTTCCAAAATTTAAGTTTGTCCCCAATTAAAGGACAAGAACATAAATTATAATAAAACATGTAATCTTGATTAAATATAATTTATATTAATTTTAACAATTAGTTCCCAGATTTGACAAAATAAACATATTTCAAGGTTATTGCTACTTTAGGTTGACTAGTTTTGTCCGAAACTTGTTCGGGACATTGCCAGTCCATTAGTATAGTTTATATTTATAAAAAATTATTTTATATCATATTATATTCTGATCTAATCTCAAAAAATATTTACCTCTTTATTCCTTCCAAAATAATCTCTATTTAATAGCAAAACAATGTCATAAAGTCACCCAAAAACCTAGGCTAGTGGCCCTTAATTATAGGATTCATATTTAACATTAAAATAACAGGGAATAAATTTCAAAATACTTATTTCCAGCAATTAAACACCTAATAATTCACTTTTAATAATTAATAATGATTCTCTCAAGTAATCGCATCAAAAGTCTTAAACTAGTTCTACCGACAAGCGAATTATCACCTAACTATCATGAAAAATCTATATTTCCTATTATGAGAACAAGGTGGAAAGGTATGAGTTCTAATTAAATAATTTTATATAACCTAAAAGTATCATGCCATGGGATTTGAGAAAAAAAGGATTTAAGATTTACCGATAATTTTGGAGGATTGTATGATGGTGCTTCTTCTTGTCCAAGAAACACTCCTTCTTGCAAGTGCTTGACTTGCTACTCCCTTCTTGATAGGTTATTGATAATGACAATGGGTTTTTGATATATTTATGGGAAAGATGGGGTTCTTCTTGGAGATTTAATGGTGTTTGGATGGAGATATGGTCGAAGTATGATGAAAAGTTGAGCTTTTGGAAGAGATGAGGGGATTTTTGGTGAAGGAGATGATGTTGTGAGGGTGAGATGGCAAGGGGGGTTGTTTTCACATGTGAGGGAGAGGGGAGGGATCGGCTAGCTATGAGAAAGAGATTTGATATGGTTAGGGTTAGGGTTTGGTGATAAGTTGATATATATATATGGCCTTTTCAAATATATTTAAATATATGAGGGGGTTTTCGTAATGCTAATGAGGTTCGGCCAAGGGGGGGCTGCTCTTAGCCAAAAATGAGAGGGTGGGGTTGGTTGTTATGGTTAGGATTGGATAAGGTTTGGTTGTTGGGTTGGTTAGGGAATTGGTTAGGTAGTTATTTGCCAACTAGGATGTCACATATACCACTTTCTATAGATAGATCTCCTATAAATAGTAATGAATTAATATAAATATAATATATATATATATAATAAATATATGTATGGTAATATTTGGGTGCACTACATGCCTACATATGTTTGGGTTGGGTTTGGGTCAAGTTCTAGTCAAAAGGAGGCAATTTTACGGTAACCGTACTTCTAGACATTCGTCAATATTTTTGGAGCATGGAGGAGATCAAATAAATGCAACATCCATGTTACAACTATATTAGAATCAATCAAGATTAATATTATAAATTTTGTTGGAAGGAAAAAGGTCGTGCATTGCTCAAAATATCAAAGCCATGGCAAAGGGTCATATATCTAAAAGAAGGTTTTTAAAAATTAATACTCTAGTCTATTAAATAAAATGATTAAAATAAAAAATACCAAAATAGCCCTATTCAAAATGAGGGGGCTTTTAATCGTCACCCACCAGAAAATAAATTTGTATTTAGATTGCCTTCTAGGACCTCACTGTACTTTCTTTTTGTTTATTAATTAAATCAAGTTCTTTCTTAAAGACTTCGAATTTAATGGTGAACGAGATGGCGACTCTGTTGGGGACGCCTTTCTCCACTGATAAGAAAGATGTGTCACAATCCGATGCAGCCAAGCTCGGGTCCACTCAAAGGATGCTTGTGGTCCGTTTTGATCAACAGGCCTTCGAGGACATGATCTCAGGGAACTGCGCAAGTCCCTCTCCGAGGTAAGCGATGCCCAAGAAGACCCGCAGGCCATGGGTAGCGAAGGCCATCGTGCCCCACCCAACTACGGAGCTTGCGCTCCCAATCTCTCTTCCAGCCACAGGGATCGCACATCATGCGTCCACTGTCTATGCGGTAGCCTCTTTCAACTAGAAGGGTGCCCACCACTCGAAGACCCGCAAGACATGGGAAGCCAAGGCCACCACGCCTCACCCAAATGCAGCATCCTTCGCCTCTCTCTCTGTTGCTGAAGGCGCTCGCCAAGCATCCACTCATGCTATCCATTCGGCATCCTCTCTCGACGTAGCAACGCTCAGCACCCAAACTCTGGCAGAAAAAAATACTATGATGGCAGATGTTCGGGCGCGGTTGAAAACTCTATGCGGCCAAGGAGGAGGCCGCATAAGACTCTCTATGCGGCATTGGTTGACGATCGTAGACAGATGACCGCATGCGTCTCTGGCAGCAGTCAAACCTCTATTTTTGACCGAATCTTATGCAGCGATGACCCTATGCGCCTATGGGTGCCAAGTCGAAGAAGTATGGGGCAGTGCGAGCTCGTCATGCTCAAGCAACTGTCCATTTTGCTGACCGTCGGAGGGCACTGCTAACTGTTATGCGGGCCCCTGATGGAAAGCTGTATAAGACCGACCCGTCCATCCAGTCCTTAGCGACAAATGGACAGGGTCTGTCTCCAAAGTCTTCTACTGACGATCTGAGGAACCTTCTTGTATGAACCCAAGATCAGGGAGCAAAAACAACACCCACGCACTCATGCGCTCGGTCTACTCATGCTAACAAAAAGAGTACAAAGGTGAGTCAGCCCTTGCCTGACTTGCACAATATGATTAATCGCAAGCGCAAGGCGAGGGAGGCATCTACGATAAGTGAAGCATCCTTCCCAGGACATCACTGTGCCAAAATTATCATCAAATACTGCTACAACAAAGTGGCAGTACCTACAAGCAAGCAGTCGGCATTCCAACGACTGCACCCGATGGCACATATCCGGCAACAATCCAAGGATCAGGTGCAAACACCCAAGGAGGATGAGATGTCATTTGCCTCATGTTACTATGCTCAAAAAGGCCCTTCCACCTTAGGAGGAAAAAAAGTCCAGCACCTCCAGTCCGTCAATCTCAACAAGCGCATTGAGAAGGCGAGTACCGGGAGGACTAACAACAGGACCTCCGGAAGGATTTTTCCAGGACACCTGCTCGAAGAAAAAGCTATCAACTGCTGGGGGTAGTTCATCCTCAGAACCCCTAGGAATTACACAAGCTAGGGTTGTAATCCCCCAGACTATACTACAATCCGGCGTTCCAAGAAGATGAGGATTCCCAAGGAATGGATGTTGAAGCCCCTGGGGGTGGCCACCCTCGGAGAGAAGATACTACCTCCTACGATGGGGGTAGTACTCCCTCTGAGTCCGAATAGGGCATGATACTGCCAACCTTCCCTGAAGACTATTCGTTGTAAGAGTCTGAAGCATAAAGTGCTACGTCTATTGTCCTATTTATCTCTCCTCATACAAGAACAACATACATGGAGGGGGACAAGCATAAAGGCCCTAGTGATCGGCAACGCCAAAAGGACCTCGAGGCTATGTTGCAAACCATGAGTGAATCAATGCAAGCCTTAACCCAAGCTGTGCTAGACATCAAGATAAGTGTAGCCTTCTAACCACCAAGGGCCTCAGGACAAGTTAGCTTGGACCCTGGGAACAATGCATATTCTAACGCAATCGCTCCCCCCGTAGGCAGAAATCACCCTTTGTCCGGTTCATATGCCCCTTTCGCGGGAGACGAAGCCAAAGACGCAATGAGGGAAATCAGGGAACTTTGGGCTTGCCTAGATTCTATGGGCAACCGGGATTCAGCGCTCGAGCTCGGGATACCACAACCGTACCCCCGCGAGTGGAGGAAGGTTTCACACCAGCCAAAGTATAAACCCTTCAACCTGAAACAATTTGACGGAAAGATTTCTTCCCGTCAACACATGAGCTATTTCAAGACTGCAATGGGGCACCTACCTCGTAGTGATGTACTCCTTACCAATCCCTTTGTAGGGACATTATCCAAGGTCGTATTTGATTGATTTTACAGCCTACTAGAAAATTGCATCTTATCATTTGACGACTTCAAGAGTCTTTTCCTCAAAAGATTCTACGACGGAGGAAGCGATATGACGATATCTTCCCTGATGGATGTCACCCAAGAGAAAAGGGAGATCGCCTGAAATTATATCGAGCATTTTTTAAGCAGCACTGAGGTTGCCTCCAAGCAATCCTGAGTCCACACTCATGGACATGTGTCGCAGAAACCTACTTCCGGCAGTCAACATCTGGATAGACGACAGTCAATTCAAAGACTGGACATCATTCATCATCAACGCAGTTGGCAATGAAAAGAATGTTAAATATGCCCGACTCTTGGGAATACAGATTCTTGTCGCAGATGACAAGGAAAAATGTCCCAACAATAGCAACAGCAGCCGCGAAGAAAAAGAAAAGAAGGCCATATGGCCAACCTAACCAAGAAGCCCGAACAAAAGCCGACTGAGGTTCCAAAGCCTCAGGAAACTTACTCCTTTGAAGATAACGATGTCATGCCCATCTTCGATGTATTTATGAAGGGTGGCATGCTTCGGCTCCCCGAAGTCAAGCGCCCTGTAGAGGCAGCCGAGATAAATAATCCAAAATATTACCACTACCAACGCTATGTCCACCATACAACAAAAGACTGCTATACCCTCAAGCGGTACATCCAGCGCCTGCTTGACACCAAGACCCTTACCTTGGACTTCGACGACAAGATAGTTGCCGCCAATATGGTGTCCCTCCAGTTCGGTAACTTTCTCGCGACGGAAGCCCAAAACGGAGTCATACCGATCCCGAGGGTAACATGAAGGTAGTCATGTCACGCCCCAGTCCCAAAATACCGAGGGACTAGACACGTGGCAATGGCCAACAGTACGCACCGATGGACAAACCCAATTTAATGGATCTATCAGGGCATACTTAAGCTGTAAAATCAAGTCTACGACAACATGGCACAACTAATCTCATCCACACAAGATATAAAATATGATCCACAGAATAAATAAGGAATGTAAATCATCAGCTAGTCTCAACAAAGTGCTTCGGGGAACAACCCGATAAATATCTGATACAATGGTTCAACAGACCAGAATATAAATGACTGAAATAAATAAATACTGAGCATGAAACATGGATGCTCAGGAAAAGTCTTCGGCCAACACCTCATCCTCGGATGGCGGTACAGCTCCTGGATCAGCTCCTGCTGCGGTCTCGTATACCTCGGGATAGATCTCGTCCTCAAATCCTGGGGACATAATCCATATCCAGGTCCTCAGGGGACATAGCAAGGTACAGATAATAATACAAGCCAAAATATAAGCAGTGCAGAGCATAATGAAATAAATAGGGCAAGTAAGTAACCATCTATGTGAAATGCAAGATGAGAGCAACACGAGTACTCAGGCTGAGCCACTACAAGCTCTGTATCAGGGAGCCGGTAGTGGTAATAACCGGTAGTGGGTCTAGCTCTGCTCCGAGAGTCTATAACCTCGCAATAATAGTAGATATATATAAAATAGCCTGTAGCCTGTGTGTCTCTCCCCACCCAATCATGACCATAACGTCTCATGTCCATGTCAAGCGGGATCATAGCTAATGCAACAAGTCATAAAGTATCTATGAATATAGTATCTCTGTCAAGCCCTATATCCTATACAGAATCACCACGAATATCTCGGGAAGATCCTGTCTCATGAATAGTGTCAAGTGTCCTGGGTCAAAGTGTACTTGGTAAGACAAGTACGAGAATATAAAGTGAGACGAATGTCCATCTCTAGATGACAGTACCCAACACCGCGTACAGTGTTGGCACCCGACGAATAATCGGATGCTAAGTATGTCACACGGTCCTAGGTTAAGCATGCACAGCAATATAATAAAGCAAGAAAAATATGTAACAATACTGCAGAGTTTGGCAAGGTACACTTGCTTGGGGTTTGAATACCAACAATCGTCCCTGTATCAGTGGATCCTGTGGGTACTCCTCCAAAAGCTGTAATAAATATCACCAACCGTCTCAGAAGATATCAAATAGCTAGAAACGCCTGTCCTTAAGTCCAATTTGGACATAAGGGCAAAAATGACATTTCTGGGCCAAAGCGGGGCCCATATGTGGGCCACTTTGCACCAAAAAGTGTGTCAGGGTCAAAGGTCTCCAAATTCCTCAAACTCAATGTCAACAAGTCAGGAACAATGATACGAATCCAATGAAACTTCCAGAATTGGATTCCGATGAGCCGATCACAAAATCGCCCGTCAAGTGGAGCCTGTGGGGCCCACAATACGCGATTTTGTCAACGTTCTCAGAATCGGACCAAACTTGGGTCACAGGACCAGCGTATGGCTACGAGTCTGATGGCGCAAGTTTTGTCTCGATCCAATGTGTGTACACAAAGTTAGAGCATATTCCAGAATGGACAAATACGGGGCGTTGTCGGCGGATACGCGTTGATTCCGGTGTGCACGCACATCCGAATCAATTTCTGCGAAATCCCACACGTCCGTATCAATGTCGCGCACGTGTCGGTAAAGACCGCGTGCGACCAAGTCGTCCCGTTTGGCGGGGCGTACTCAGTTCTAGGGTAAAATAGGGCGTTGTTTTTCCTGTTTTTGGATGGCGGTTTGCGATCACCACAGGACGCGATGCACCGAACGGGTTGCGTGGGCACCGAGAGGGTTATACAGTCTACGCGTTGCAACTGACGGAATCAAAAACGGAGTTACGAGATGAGAGAAAACGTTACCTGAACTGGGCTCCGAGAAGTCTGAATTCTCGTGTCCTACTCGTGTCCTGCTCGAACTCTTGTGTCCGTGCGTCTGCTGTGCGTCCAGGCTAGGGTTTCGATTGAGACAACGGCGGGGCTTCGCCAGAGGGAGTCGGGCTCTGGGTCGGCGAGGACGACGGCTCTGCACAGTTGGCCGGAGCGGGTTCACGCGGGCCGGAGGCTAGGCGTCGGGACGAGCGGCTGGGTGGACTCTGGTGGAGCGGGGCTGGGTCGACTCTGGTGGAGCGGGGCTGGGTCGACGACGGGTCCTGGCGGAGATGAGGGAACCGGTGGCGGTCGAAGCTCGATGGGTCAGGGGCGAGGTCGCTGTGCGGCGGAGATGAGGGAAAGAGGGGGCTGGGCACGGATGTCGAGGCGGGGATTAAATAGGCTACGGTAAATCCGGCAAGTTAGGGTTTCCAATTGGATTTCGGGTCCGGGTCAGGTTTGGCTCGGATCCGACCCGACCCGACCCAATATGCTGGTTGGCTTGGTTTAATCAACGGTTTGGTTTGGTTTGGTTCAGTCAGATTTGGTTCGGTTTATATATCCAATAGTTTTAGGGCTTTAAACGTATTTCCGGAGTCCAATAAATTCCCAAAAAATACCCTATGTCCGGTTTTCTATTTTACACCATAAAATATTATTTTCATAATATTTTAACATCAATAAACTATATTTAAAAATCCTTTGATCATAATTACCTTGATTCCTCATCCAGAAAATACCGAAAAAATTGGGAAAAAATTATATTAAAATTATTATGAAAAATAAGGTGTTTACAAGTCAACCTTCCACCAGCCCGTGACCAAGCAGCCGGGCTGATACCTCTTACTATGCCTCAGGACGAGATCATATGGGTCCACCCGAATCTAGTCCCAGACTTGACGTAACAAGCAGCGCCTTCCGCTATCAAGCCTAAAATACCAAAAACTATGTCCGGCCGCATGGTTTCTTCCACCGCTGAGGAGGCCTGGGTAGGGGCAACCAGGTCGGGCCTTGCATACCAGCGAGATTGTGAAGCTCCCGATGTCAATGTACCTCCAACTACTGCACCTGTCGTGTCTAATCCAGGTTCCATCTCAACCTCCACCAGCGGACAAGTCCAAACAAAAAGATGGATGCTTCGACAAGTCATTGCGTAAAAAAATAACTCAGGGACTGGTGTTACTACCACATTTTCTAGGAGAGGATATTTTGGTCATTTCATAATTATTTAAATATTATGCATGTTAAATAATTATTTATTATATTATTTATTTATTGTTAGATGTTATTTTATTATTTTGGACTTGTATTAATAGACCTAACTAGTTTAGTTTAGACTCATGGACCAATATTTATTATTAGTTAGAATTGAGCCCAATTAAAAGCACATTCATTAAGAAGATGATTAATTTAATTAAAACCATTAGACTAGAACCTTCCCTCCTTAATTATTTTTTTATGAGAGGCCCCAAGTGGTATAATGGATATTACATAGCAGCTTGGGGAGGGGGCCAAGTGGCCGACCTATTAAAAGAGGGGGAAAAAGTTTATTTCTCCTCTTTTTATTTTAAAACTAGATCTAGAATTTTCCTTAATCAAATTCCTTCATTCCCACATCATTTTCTTACCAAATTTTATCCTAATTTCTTCCCAAATTACTATTGGAGGCTAGTAGAGTAAGGATCTAGAAGGAGGAAGAAATGATCTATAAAGAGGAGCAAGGATCTACATGTTGAAGGCCAATTTTATCAAATTTGGAGGTTGCATTGGGAATCCATCTCCTAATAGGTTATAATTCAGTTTTTTCTCTTTAATTAGGTTCTAAATCTGATATTTAACTATGAGAAACTACCCCATATGCATAGGCTACCCATAGGAATTGGAAAAGGAGGCCTATTGAGAAAGTTATGGTACTTTTTGTGTCAATTTTGGGAGAATTTCGAGATTAACACTTGTTGTGTTTGTAAATTGGTCATATAGACCAAATTAATATGTGTTTGTTTGTTAGTGGCTAGTATCATGTCCACAATTGGATACGTGTAGGTCGTATCCCAATAATTTGGTGATACGTGTTAATTTGGGGGGTTTTCCTCCGATACGGGACTTTGTGCATGTCATATTTTGACACGGACACATAGATGTATATTTTACTCCTCGTATTGTTCATATATAGTAATTTAGACTTGTTCGTATCCTTCGGGGTACGTTTGGTTGTGTGGTGGACTCGAATCGCAAGCGTATCATAGATCTAGTGTGATACGGGTGCAATGCACTCCACGTGTTTGTTGTGTTATATTTCTAGATCCAATTTTCATTGTTCTTAGCTAATTCTAACATATGAATTCATATGTATATATATATTGCTATGTATATATATGTAGTTATATGTACTAGTGTATCAAGTATCTATATACATATGTGTTTATATATATAGGTAGAGATACATCTACATATATAGCTATTTGAATAGTTATGATTATATGTATACATGTATGTTGTATATATGTATTTATGTGTATATGATGCTATATATATATATATATATATATATATATATATATGGAATACTATATTTATTAGTGCATATGTGTATGTACATATCTATATATATGTGTATGATTATATATATATATGAGGGAATATTGAGTGTGTATATATATATATATATATATATATATATATATATATATATATATATATATATATATATATATATATATATATATATGTATGTGTGTGTGTGTGTGTGTGTGTGTAGATGTGTGAGAATTATGTGTGTACAAGGGGGGACTCGGTTAGGAAGAGCAGCGTTTCAGCAACAGCAACTGGATGCAGCAGCGTTCAACAACAGCAACTGGATGCAGCAGCATTTCAGCTATATAGAAAAGAGTAGCAGCAACATCTATACGGGAAAGAGGCAGCAGCATTGCAAGTAGCACTACAGCAGCAAGGTGCAGTCATTCAGTGCAGTGACACACCAGCAGCCAAGTGCAGCAGGCCACTATACAGCAAGGTGGCAGCAAGCATAGTCGCAGCAACTGGATGCTGCAGCAGCAGCTCGAGCATGGCACCAGCACTGTGCACCTCTGAGTGCACAGCAGAGGCTACAAGCAGCAGCACCAACAGCATGTATCAGCCAGGTATTAGCATAGCAATAGTAACAGCAGAGTTTTCAGGATGTTTGCAGCTAGGTAAGATATTGGTTAGCTAGTGTATGATTAAGTTCTCTAGTTAGTTTAATTAATAGTTAGTGAATAGATAGTTAGTTATCTATATGTAGATACTTGTTGATTAGTTAGTAGTGTCTAGTTTAGTTAGTATCTATTTATCTGCATCTCTTATGTGTATCTCTAGTTATATATATATGTATGCAACATATATATGTATATGTATTAGTGGTAATGATAGTTAGTATAGTATATTAGTTAGTATTTAATATTCAATCTAGTAATTGATATTAGTGAATACTAGAAACTATATTGGATTAATATATACATGTATTAGTATATATAGTTAGTGGGGTAGTTAACTATATACTAGAGTGGCATTTACCTTGAGATACCAAGGTAAGTGTCAAGGTATTGAGGATATTCAAGGTATTGGGTTCGAGTATCAAGATGGGTGTTTAGTGGTGCGATACCGAGTTTGTTCAAAGCCAAGGTATCCACTTAGAATTTGTAATTAGGATTAGTGTATTAATATTGATTATATATGCATATATGATTATTTCATATCTACTTGTTTGCGTATCCTGAGATACGGTATCTTAGTGTGTTCTTAGTATCTTAGATTTAACTAGTATGATCTAGTTTCATAGTGTGTGGACCCAATATCCTTAAGATAGACTCATGCAACCTAGAAATAGGTAGTTTGACCAAGTTTGACCGGTTTGACATAGAGTTGACCTAGTTTGACTGTTTTGACTTAGAAATGTCTTTATGACATAGAAGTTGACTAGTTTAACTTATTTTCATTCTGAAACCTTGTATTGATGTTATATTCCATATCTAGGTCTTCGAGGCACCGTACCGGACATCTTTGATACTATTCACTGGACTTCAAGCGAGTATATTCTCTGATAGTTTCTTATTTATGATATCTATCCTCTATGTTCATTGTATCTAGTGTATATATCCATAATTTTTTGACATGATGGTTAAACGGATTGGTATATCTGGATCTCGTTATGAGATGTTATTCCTTGGTATATATGGTGTATCTTGTGCAAGCCTTGTTTTCTTGTTTCTTGTACATGTACAGACAGATTCTCGGGGAGACTAGCTACCTTCTTAGAGAATCTCGTGCCATAGCGTACCATGGTTGGATCCCCACTACCAGTCGGGGGTGGAGAGTATTTTAGTATAGATATGTGATCATACCCTCCTTTTGCATGTCTTGTTTCTTGTGAGTGTTGGTCAGACACCGCACGTATGACTAGCCAGGCCCTTATCCTTATGCAAGTTCCCAAGCCGATCATATGTTAAAGCTAGTACTTACTCACTTAGTCATTAGTATTCTTGTTCATTGCCATATTGTTCATTCTTGTATTTATTTCTAATATTTTTTTATTGTATATCTCTTGCATCTATTGTTGCATCTTGTATATTCACATCTATTTACTGTTACATAGTTTATATCATTGATTAGAACTGCTGTTAAAGATGTACTCTGCTCCTTTCCTGACTGGATATATTTTTTCTAGATGACACTGAAGAGTGGTACCCTACTCATTACGGGCCTCAGGATGTTGTGGGCTTAGAGCCAGAGACCCTGGCTCAGGACGGACTCATCCCGACTAAGACAGATGACCCGGGACTTATAGTATCTTAGTTATTCTTTGTACTAGATTTGTCTCCATCTTATTGTTAGTATTTTCTCTGACTCATTGATGTTATTATTTTGACTCATGAGTTATATTGTGACTATTCTATTCTTTTATCATATTCGTGCTCATTTACATCTTAGATCTGTGATTGAGTATATTGACATTGTTGGTGGCTTATTATATTATTAGATAGATTACCCAAATATCGTTCTACCGCTGATTCTGCGATGTAGGCTGGACGTTGTTCCCGACTTGCATCCCTACACCGGGTACGGGTTGTGACAACTGGAAAAGCCCTAAAACTTTAACGTCTTGGTTCAACTCGCTAATACCCTGGCAAAGTTGTCACTATTTGAGCTTCTCCGACTCTCCAGAGACACCGGAAACGCTCTGAGTGAAGCGTTGCAAAATGTCGACGCCTACCTGGTGCAAGTCAAGACGTCAGCAGAGGATCCTACAGCATGCCCCCACTACAATATTGTGACGAATGTGGTGCCCAATATCACATTTTCACAACATGACATGTTGCTAAAAAATAACCGGCATGATCGATCCCTATACTATACAGGGTACATTGGTGCCATCAAGGTGAACCAGATGCACATCGATTCTGGTTCGTCAATCAGCATCATCTCACGGAGTCTGCTTCAGACCTTGGGCATTCCGATGCATCTCCTAGCAACCACCAATACTGCCATCATGGGCTTCAACGTAGGAAGGAGCTACCCTCTGGGCAAGATTTGCCTAAAATGTCAAATTGGAGACTTGAAAACCGAGGTGCATTCTAACACTTCATAATCTTCCACTTGGGACTCCGACATCAGTATCGGGGAGATGCTTAAGCAAACGTTGTCTGCCAATATGGTGTCAGCCGACCTTAAGAAAGATAACGAAGATCCATAAGAACTCCAAGTAGAACCATGGGCCTAATACCTAGACGCACAATGGGAGAAGCAGTTCGAACAACGATAACCTCCTACCTAGGATGAAGTCATACAAGTCAAACTAGGTGACAAATCCTCCCCCAAACCTATCTTCATCAGCAAAATTATGTCCGAAGAAGACAGGAAATCCCTGCTATAGCTCATCAGGGAATACATTAATGTATTTTCTTGGAGCTACGAAGACATGCCAAGACTGGACCCCCAAATCGTGGTCCACAACCTTAATATCTTGCCGGACACCAAGCATGTCAAACAGCAGCAACGGCAGATATCATGAACGCCATCGAAGCTGAAGTCAACAAACTAATCGTTAGTGGCTTCGTCCGTAAGGAATAGTATCTAGATTGGGTGGCCAACATCGTGCCCATCGTCAAAAAGAATGGGAAGATCTGGATCTACATCGACTTCCGTGATCTAAATTCATCGTGCCCTAAGGACGATTTTCGTCTCCCAATCACCGATATTATGATTGACAATACTTGTGGCTTCGAACGCATGTCCTTCATGGACTGATTCACTGGCTACAATCAAATCAAGATATCTCCTGAAGACCAGAAGCATACGTCGTTCAGAACACCGATAGGAGTATACTGCTACACCATCATGCCCTTCAGTCTGAAGAATACAGGTGCTACATACCAACGAGCTATGAGCACCATTTTTTATGAACATCTGCACAAGACGGTGGAATGTTACGTTGATGACATCATTGTCAAGAGCCGCTCCAAAGATGATCACCTCAGAGGCTTGAAGACTGTATTCGACCTCATGCGTACGCACCAGCTAAAGATAAACCCTACTAAATCCTTCATGGGAGTCTCTAGCAGAAAATGTATGGGCTTTATCATCACTTCCAGGGGTATTCACGTAGACCCCGACAAAACCAGAGCAATCCTGGAGATGAAGCCGCCAAAGAACCTCCGGGAACTCCACGGCTCGCAAGGAAGGTTGGCATACATCAGGAGGTTTATATCAAACCTCTCTGGACGTTATTGTCCGTTCATCTAGCTCATGAAGAAAGGTGTCTCCTT
This sequence comes from Iris macrosiphon, assembly GCA_036927795.1. Lineage (NCBI taxonomy): Eukaryota > Viridiplantae > Streptophyta > Magnoliopsida > Asparagales > Iridaceae > Iris > Iris macrosiphon. The sequence continues at coordinate 150,858,737 of JAYESA010000005.1, read as the reverse complement.
TGTCTGGAATGAAAAATACCAATGCTCATTCAACGACATCAAGGAATACCTATCAAACCCTCCAGTATTGGTGGTCCCGGTCATGGGAAAGCCCTTCCTACTTTATGTGCGTACAATGGATTACTCCCTCGGCGCACTATTAGCCCAGAATAGTGATATGGGTCACGAACATGCTATCTATTATCTCAACCAAATGATGGTTGACTCGGAGTATAGGTACACCCCCATCAAAAAGAAATGCCCTGCTCTAGTATTTGCTATCCAGAAGGCTCGGCATTACGTGACAGGACAAACCATTCATGTGGTCTCACGAGTTAATCCTTTCAGGATTCTCATAACCAAACCAGAGGTGCTCAGTTCCCGCCTGGCTACTTGGGTGATAGTACTGTCTCCATAAAACATGGTGTTTGTCCCTCAAAAAGCCGTCAAGCGCCAAGCATTGGCCGACTTCCTGATAGCACATCCGGTGCCAGACCTCGAAACTTTATGAAGAGATTCCAGACGAAGTGGCGAACTCACACGTGACTATGTACGAAGATGAATGGAGGATGTTCTTTTATGGCACTTCGAGAGCAGGGCCCAAGGGAAATATCGTTGCAGGAGTTGGGATAGTATTAATCTTCCCCTACAATCTGGTCATTAATCGAGCTTATTCCCTCACGGAGCCCTGCTCTAACAAGGTGGCAGAATACAACGCTCTCATTATTGGACTCTAACTTGCTAAACAAGTGGGGGTAGACTATTTAGAGGCATACGGTGACTCCAAGCTAATAGTCAACCAAGTCCGAGGCGAATATGAGGTTCGGAATAATGACCTAATTATGTACCACCAAGCTACGCTCGGCATTATCTCAACCTTTGTGGGATTCTTCATTGAGCACATCCCTCAGCTGCGAAACATCGAGGTGACGCCCTGGCCGGCCATGCTGCCTCCTTGGTAGTTCCAGGCAACACCCATCAGCTAATCACGGTGATCGGTCAAGAGCTGGTATGCCCCAAAAATAACCTCTGCCTATATCTGAGCCACGCTTTCAGAAGTACACACTGATACCCAGGACTGGAGACTCTCATTCATTGACAATGCGGGTTATGGAATTCTCCTCGAGAACTCAAAGGAAGCCACGTCGTTCAAGAGATGTTCACTTTGGTTCTATTATGACATAGCTACCAAAATATTGTATCGTCATTCTTATGAAGGTCTTCTGCTATGATTCCTATCGAATGTAGAAGCCAAATAGGCACTTTGGGAGGCCCATGATGGCATCTGCGGCACCTACTAACCCGGTCCAAAGATGCAGGACCGTCTCCGGCATTTGGCCTACTATTGGCCCACAATGGTAGCGGATGCAATACAAGGAAGTGCCAAGCGTGCCAAATCCACGCAAACTTTGTCCACCAGCCATCTGAATTCCTACACCCAACGGTAGCATCCTGGCCATTCAAGGCATGGAAAATGGATATCATCGGACTAATAAGTCCACCTTCGTCTAAGGGGCACCAGTTCATCCTGGCCATCACCGACTACTTCTCCAAGTAGGCGAAAGCAATACTACTCGCGAAAGTCAAGACATCCAACATGATCAACTTCATCAAGCATCATGTCATATACCGCTTCGGCTTGCCACGAAGGATTATTCATGACAATGGTCCACAGTTCGCAAGTCATGCATTCTATCGGTTTTGCAAAAAAAACTGAATTCAGAATGTGACTTCAACTGCCTACAACCCAGCGGCAAATGGATTGGCTGAGGCAATCAACAAAACCATCATCAAGCTTCTCAAGAAATTTATGTCATCCAACAAGCGCGACTGGAACGAGAAGCTGGGTGAATGTCTCTGGGCCTACCGTATAACGGTCCGGACAGCTACAGGAAGTACGCCATTCTCTTTGGTGTACGGGAGCGAAGCGGTCCTCCCCCTCGAGATCCAAATTTCTTTACTCTTAGTAGCTCTCTCCAATCAGCTAACCGTGGACGACAATCATCTCCAAGGACTACAAGAGTTGGAAGAACTCGACAAAAAATGACTCTTAGCCCAACAATGCATTAAGTTGTACCAGACACGTCTCTCTGGAGCCTTCAATAAGCGGGTCAAAGAAAGAACGTTCCAAGTGGGCGATCTTGTCCTAACCGTAAGGAGACTTATGGTTATGACCGACAAGACAGCCGACAAATTCTATCCCAAATGGGAAGACCCATTCATCGTAGAATCGGTATTCTCCAACGGCGCCTACCGGCTCGCGAAACCCAACGGCGACTTGCTCATGATGCCTATCAACGGCAAGTTCCTAAAAATGTACTGTCTAAGCTAGACTTGTACTCCTCTCATCACCAGCAGGACAATCCAGATATATATCTTTACACTCTTGGTTCTTCATCCCTAGCAAGTGCCTATGTGCAACATTTTCCCTTTCTATACAAATTTTTGTAAAAGCCATCATCGGTATCCAGGAGCCCTGGATACGCAACGTATGATGGGTCCTCAAAGTCTCCCAAGCGGAGCAGTCCTCAGGTCCACTTATATACTCTCGCAGTAACAACTAACTCTAATCTCTTTAGATGCTAGCCATGTTCATATTACCTCTGAGCAATCGTCCCACCAATCTTTCTAGCAGAGCAATCCTCAGGTTTATCTTCATTCTCGGATAGACCACACCCACCAAATCACTCCTCAGTGAGTTTCTCGGACATTGGTTCACGTTCATATTATCTCTGAACTACTATCCTAGTATTTCTCCCCAGCTTAGTTTGCCATGTCCATACTACCTCTGAGCAAACTTTTTGGGTCTTGGCTAGCTATCATCACATCCATATTACCTCTGATATCGATTGTCATCCCCACTTATCACCCATACTCACCAAGGTACACTAGCTGTGTTACGTCTACAAAAACTACCACGTCCATATCACCTCTGGTAGGGCTTGTTCTAAACCTATTACTTACACCCAGGCGCGCAAGAAGTAATAGGTCCACAAAACATATCACGTCCACATTACCTCTGATAGGGATTGTCTTCAAACTTATTACTTGTACCCTAGTGCATAAAAAGTAATAAGTCCACCAAAGATCCCCCAGCGGGATATCCTTAAAAAGCTACTGTATTGTACTACGTTCATATTTACACTAGTATGATACCTAAAGCTAACACAAATAAATTATAAAATAGATAGGATAACTTTTATTTTTCCTCCACAAGGAGAGATTAAAAAAACTATATTTCGGAGGAGTATCAAGATCCCAAGCCCGAAGGCAAAATGAAGACACAAAAGGAAAAAGAGAACAACTGGTGCTATGAGTCAGAGCATAACTCTGTTATCCGCTCATAGAGACGAGTAATATGGCCATCCAGGCACCTCTAAACCTGGCACTCAACTTCTTATGCCATGACCTCCGTCGGTGGACTTCTTATGCTATGAGTCAGAGCGTAGGACTCATGTCGGTCCTCTAGTTGTTGCACCATAACCTCAATGCTAGCCGTGTTCTGCGTTATGTGGCTCACCTCACTACGGATGGCCTCATCTTCCTACTGGGCCTCTCACAGCCTATTCCCAATTACATCGAGCTCGATCTGTATAAGCCCCCCGTTTTTTTAAAAAAATTTAAAACGATTTTTCACAATTTCTCTGAAATTTTTAAAAATTAAAACTAGGATATTTTATGATTAAAGGATTTTTAAATAATGTTAATTAATATTAAAATATTATAAAAATAATATTTTATGGTATAAAATAGAAAACCGGACATAGGATAATTTTTTGAGAATTTATTGGACTCCGGAAGTATTTTTAAAGCCCTAGAAACCAATGTACAATTAAACCGAATTAAACCCGTACCAAACACCCAACATCCCCATGAGAGCCGAAGCCAAGGAGCATTGACCCAGCCCAAATTCTAGGCCCAAACCCAAGGGGAATGACTAAGTCAACTTCTAGGTAAAATACCCAACCCAAGTCAAACCTATATAAACAACTTTTCATCCCTTTCCCTTTTCTTTATTCCAAAACCTAAGAATTTATTTCCAGCCGACACCCCCTTACCATTACTGTACATCCCCTCCATCCCGGTGGAACTCGACCCGAGTTCGCCGGACGATCGCCCACCGGAGCTCCGCTTGTGCACCGCATCTCCACCGCAGACCCGACCAACACAGCCTTTCTCCTCGCCTCCTTCCTCCTCCCTCGTCTCGACTCGCCGGCAAGCCGACCTCCCCTTCCCGGCCTACCACGTCGAGCAGACCCACCGCCGTATTTCGCTGCTCCCCAACCGCGGCAGTTCGACACCAGCCCCCCGCATCGAAACGAGTTACGGCGCCACCCGCACTGTCAAGCACCAGCCCCCGCGTCGACCGGAGTTGCTGCGCCACCCGAGCTGTCAAGCACCAATCCCCATGTCGATCGGAGCCGATCGTGTTTCTCAAGATCGACCGGTGGACTGATCCACATATCAGGACACCCTTCCTACGAGGAGACACTTCACCTGCGTGAAGTAGGCAAGCCGACACCGAACTCCTTTGAGCCTTGGCCATGCGCGTGCACAGGCAAACTGTGAAGCGTCGGTACCCAGAACCTGCTTGAAAACTTTAGCCTCCTTGCCATGGTCTACGAAGTCGACGTTGCGTCTCTGCTTCGGCACCGCCATAATGGACTGCGAAGTAGAACCCATAGAAAACTCGACAGCCAACCGTCCGCTGCCCTAGCACGGACACAGTCGCTCTCGGACACGAATAGTACAGCGGACACAAGAGCTCGACCAGGACACGAGCAGGACACGAGAATTCAGACTTCTCGGAGCCCAGTTCAGGTAACGTTTTCTCTCACCTCGTAACTCCGTTTTCGATTCCGTCAGTTGCAACGCATAGACTATGTAACCCTCTCGGTGCCCGTGCAACCCGCTTGGTGCATCGCATCCTGTGGTGATCGCAAACAAAGATCCAAAAATAGGAAAAATAATGCCCTATTTTACCCCGAAACTGAGTGTGCCCCGCCAAACGGGATGACTTGGTCGCACGCGGTCTTTACCGAAACGTGCACGTCGTTGATACGGACGTGGGAGATTTTGCAGAAGTCGATTCGGATGTGCGTGCACACCGGAATCAACGCGTATCCGCCGACAACGCCCCGTATCCGTCCATTCTGGAACATGCTGTAACTTTGTGTACACATATCGGATCGAGACAAAACTTGTGCCGTCGGACTCATAGCCATACGCTAATCCGGTGACCCAAGTTTAGTTCGATTCTGAGAATATTGACAAAATCGCGTATCGTAGGCCCACAGGCTCCACTTGACGGGCAATTTTGTGATCGACTCATCGGAATCCAATTATGGAAGTTCCGTTGGGTTCGTATCATCGTTTCTAACTTGTTAACATTGAGTTTGAGGAATTTGGAGACCTTTGACCCTGACACGCTATTCGGTGCAAATTGGCCCACATGTGGATCCCACTTTGGCCCGAAAATGTCATTTTTGCCCTTGTGTCCAAATTGGACTTAAGGATAGACGTTTCTAGCTATTTGATATCTTCTAAAACTGTTGGTGATGGTTATTACATCTTTTGGAGGAGTACCCACCGGATCCACTGATACAGGGACGACTGTTGGCATTCAAACACCAGGCAAGTATACCTTGCCAAACTCTGCAGTATTGTTACATATTTTCCTTGCTTCATTTATATTGCTGTGCATGCTTAACCTAGGACCGTATGACTTACTTAGCGTCCGATTAATAGTCGAGTGCCAACATCGTATGCGGCGTTGTGTATTATCATCTAGAGATGGACATTCGTGACACTTTATATTCTCGTACTTGTCTTACTGAGTACACTATGACCCAGGACACTTGACACTATTCATGAGACAGGAACTTCCTGAGATATTCATGGTGATTCTGTATAGGATACAGGACTTGACAGAGATACTATATTCTTAGATACATTATGACTTATTGCATTAGCTATGATCCCGCTTGACATGGACATGAGACGTTATGGTCATGATATGCGTGGTTACATTGGGTGGGGAGAGACACACAGGCTACAAGATGTTTCATATATATATCTACTACTATTGTGAGGTCGTAGACTCTCGTAGCAGAGCTAGGCACATTACGTGTTATTACCGCTACCGGCTCCCCGACACAGAGCTTGTAGCGGCTCAGCCTGAGTACTCGTGATGCTCTTACTTGCATTTTCACATAGATGGTTACATACTTACCCTATTTATTTCATTATCTGCTGCACTGCATTTATTTTGGCTTGTTTTATCTGTACCTTGCTATGTCCCCTGAGGACCTGGATCCGGATTATGTCCCCAGGATTTGCAGACGAGATCTATCCCGAGGTATACGGGACCGGAGCAGAAGCAGATACAGGAGCTGTACCGACACCCGAGGATGAGGTGTTAGCTGAAGACTTTTCCTGAGCATCTATGTTCCATGCTCAGTATTTACTTTATTCTGTCATTTATATTTTTGTCTGTTGAACCATTGTATCAGATATTTTATCGGGTTGTTCTCCGAAGCACTTTGTTGAGACTGGTTGATGATTTACATTCCTTATATTCTGTGGATCATATTTTATATCTTGTGTGGATGAGATTAGATGTGCCATATTATCATAGACTTATTTTTATAGCTTAAGTATGCCCTGATGGATCCATTAAATTGGGTTTGTCCATCGGTGCGTGCTGCTGGCCATTGCCACGTGTCTGGTCCCTCGGTATTTTGGGACTGGGGCGTGACATGGTTTTTGTGGTGGCCCATGCAGGTCTACGACTAAATCGTTCGATTTCAACTTAGGGACCGAGCAAGCCTGCACCTAGGATTAGAGTATAGGATCTCATCCACATCGACTATGACTCATCCTCCTTCCAATCCATTCCATTGAATAATTGCATCCTGCTTGATTCATGTGCCTTCTCATTAGCTCCTTGAGTGTAGCTTTCTCTTAGAATATAGAAGTCCCTGTTGATAGAATGATAAGTAGGGTAACATTCATATTAAGAGTACCACTAGAGTATTGCCACACCCCTAAGTAGAACGCTTAATGAACCCTAGCGGCCCTCACCTATAGAATAATTTACCATTATTTCTTGTTATAGTCATGAATGACCTAAGAGTAGTATATGCACTGCTAAGAGCTAGTTAGAGATTGACCCTAGTGTTTGACCCCAGTCTTGAGAAACCAATAGAAATCCGAGACCGAATATTAGGACTGAACCTAACCTTTACAGTTAGATAAGTATTGGAGAACTACAAATTTAGGTCCTTGTCTTGAGATAAGCAGACAGTACCTTAGAAAGCCAAGAGCAATGTATAGAATATTTTCCTAATCATACCTCAAACATAGCAACTAGCATACCACTTTCCCTTAGAAAATTATGATGCTATCTAGAGCCCCTATTCTAATTTCATATATTGCTCCTCTGCGACCATAGCGCTCGTTAGAGTGCGACGACTGATTATATTTCTTCTCTTCATCTTTCAACTTTTGCCATCTGACCTTTCTGATTATAGACCAAGTAATTTTATTCTATGCTAGGATATATATATATAGCTTGCTAGGATTTTGGTTGTTGCTCTTGAATTTTTGAATTTGTGCTTGGTAGTTAGAGTTCGATAAGTTTGAATTAATCTTGTAGATTGTGACCCGATGATTATCCCTTAGTGTTAAATTATGAAATTTGTACCCCCACCTCAATGGAAGCTATATTCCCTTTCCCATGAGACTAGTAACCTTTCCATTCTCGCTATTGACACATGATCTAGGAGCACTGTGATTAAGACTTAAGGTGACCCTTACCTATACAATGCAATAGGAGACCCTAATAAGTACCAAGATCTTTCCTCATATACCTTAATAAGAGTTTCTGTTTTATTTACATGTGCAAGATTATTTTGCAGGATCCTCTTAAGATTGTCACCGTATTAGTTTAATTCTTATAATTTGGGTAGTATGACTCACAACCTAGTACCACATAGTCCATTTGACCCATCGAGGTAGTGTAATTGAATGACATTAATTGTATGCTAGCATAAGGCGACAGTGTTTATTCAGATAATAGAATTTAGATGTCCTTGCCCCTATTTGGTCGACTAGCGACTTAGACAAGGAAGTTGTATGATAACTGTAGAGATTGTAGAGTCTTTTATTACTGTTGCTCAATTTGTTGTTTTGTGAACTTGAATAATTTGTACCTCCTTTCATCATCATCTGGCGTACTTATATTTCAAATATTATCTTGACTTATGCTGCTATTTTATAGCCTAGTTTTGCAAGCTTATTCTTTATCGAGCTTGTTCATGACATATGTATTATTGGGGAGGCCCACAATAATATATTTCTGAATCAGTGTATTACGGTCTAATCAACCATAGTGCGCTTGGTTCGCCCTTCGTATAACTACTTTACGTGGATTGAGATATATAGTTGACTAGTAGACACATGTACTTGCCCTCTAGATATGTCTGAGCAGATCGTATCGGTTACATAACTGTACTAATACAAGCATGCGAACAAAGAATTACCAAAATTGGATTTCAATCCATAACTGCCTTGATAATTCCCATTAAATTCTTTAAACGCCTTGACCCCCATACTACTAATCAATTACCTCCCCGTTGAACTCTTTATTATTGTTTTCCGTCTTCCCTTATTTCGGAAAGACGAAACCTCGTGCTTGGTATAAGTTTGATACACAGAGAATACTAGATATACCCTATAGGCCGATCACATACTTGAGGATTATTCTTTCGTAATTAAGGACATATCATATATGGTATAATCGACATTGAAGTTTCGAGGATTGAATGACATGAGTAAATAAATTAAGGAATATTTTCTCAAGGTATATAGCCTTATGTGATAGATGGGTAAATTCTAAGTTGGGTAGTAGTGCATTGTCAACTCGAGAGAAATTTATTTTAGATTGTGATCGAGTAAGATTAAATTGGGAGAGGTTCAAGCCATTTTAATTTTGAGAAATTTAGAAGGATGACTAAGATGATGAGGATTAATGAATTGATATTGAGGACCCAATATATATACCTTAAGTACATGATTTAAATTTTTGAATAATGAAGGTAGAATCATCAATTTGAATTTGGAGGATAAATATAGAATTTCAGACTTGAACATTGGTGGACTGCATTTAAAGTATTTTTCAATTTGATGATTTGAGTTAAAATAAAAAATTTATGGTTGGACTACCTATTTGAAATATTGAGGATGTGAATGGAATTTAAAAAAAAAAGTTGAAGCATACAAAAATTTATAAGTGGAAATGGGAATAGTATTGGACTCGAATTACTTCTAGAGGAGATGATGATAGTTAGAGATCGTGAGATAAAATTTACATGCGTATTTAAATCTTGAAGATGTTATATGGATTTAATTTAAATTTGGATATGGATATGGATAATTTGAGAAAGTGAGAAGAGATAACCATAGGTGGAATTTTGATTGGAACAGTGGTCATCTTAACCTTGAAGTGATTGCGATGGATATGATTAGGATTTTAATTATCGCAAGGAGATTGCGATTGACTTTTCTTATGTACATGAAGGATCAATAAATTATGCCTTATTTTAATTTTGAGGACGATATTGTTTTAAGTTGGCTGGATTGTGAAACCCCCTCACCTAAGAAGTAGACCTACTTGGCTTAGATAGTGAGACTGAGGCTAGCTCGAATCCACTTAGAAATAGAACACGGCATTTTTCATTTAGTTTTACAATATGGTATCACTTGACGCACCTTACCATTGCTTCGATAATTTGAGCACTTCCCTAGTCACTGCCTTCCTACAAATTCCACACCTTGTCCTAGACATACCCATCCTCCATTTCCATCTTTGTGCAACATTTCAATGGTCGGGCATTTTTATGTAAAAGAGAATTTAGGTGTCCACATCATTGACATGACGCATGAAGAAACCTATTTTTCGCTCATGTGGATTTTTCCCATAATTTCGGATTATGCAACGTGCAACATCGCCCACTCCGTTAAACCTAGCCTTGCATTTTAACCAATGCAAATCTTATACCATCCTTGACTTCTACCATGGCTTAATTTTAATTTCGAGGACAAAATTTTTATAAGTTGGGTAGATTGTAAGCCCACTGTTTTTTCAAAAAATTTAAAACGATTTTTCATAATTTTTCTAAAATTTTTGAAAATTAAAACTAGGATATTTTATGATTAAAGAATTTTTAAATGATGTTAATTAATATTAAAATATTATGGAAATAATATTTTATGGTGTAAAATGGAAAACCGGACATAGGATAATTTTCTGAGAATTTATTGGACTTCGGAAGCATTTTTAAAGCCCTAGAAACAATGTACAATTAAACCGAATTAAACCCGTGCCAAACACCCAACATCCCCATGAGAGCCGAAGCCAAGCCCAAGGAGCATTGATCCAGCCCAAATTCTAGGCCCAAACCCAAGGGGATTGACCAAGTCAACTTCTAGGTAAAACACCCAACCCAAGTCAAACCTATATAAACAACTTTTCATCCCTTTCCTTTTTCTTTATTCCAAAACCTAAGAATTTATTTCCAGCCGACACCCCCTTACCATTACTGTACATCCCCTCCATCCCAGTGGAACTCGACCTGACTTCGCCGGTCGATCGCCCACCGGAGCTCCGCCTGTGCACTGCATCTCTACCGCAGACCCGACCAACACAGCCTTTCTCCTCGCCTCCTTCCTCCTCCCTCCCTCGTCTCGACTCGCCGGCAAGCCGACCACCCCTTCCCGGCCTACCACGTCGAGCAGACCCACCGCCGTATTTCACTGCTCCCCGACCGCGACAGTTCGACACCAGCCCCCCGCATCGAAACGAGTTACGGCGCCACCCGCACTGTCAAGCACCAGCCCCCGCATCGACCGGAGTTGCTGCACCACCCGAGCTGTCAAGCACCAGTCCCCGCGTCGATCGGAGCCGACCGTATTTCTCAAGATCGACCGGTGGACTGATCCGCATATCAGGACACCCTTCCTGCGAGGAGACGCTTCACCGGCGTGAAGCAGGCAAGCCGACACCGAACTCCCTTGGGCCTTGGCCATGCGCGTGCACAGGCAAACTGTGAAGCGTCGGTGCCCAGAACCTGCTTGAAAACTTTAGCCTCCTTGCCATGGTCGACCAAGTCGATGTTGCATCTCTGCTTCGGCACCGCCATGATGAAATGCGAAGTAGAACCCATAGAAAACTCGACAGCCAACCGTCCGCTGGCCTAGCACGGACACAGCCGCTCTCGGACACGAACAATAAGCGGACATAAGAGCTCGACCAGGACACGAGCGGGACACGAGAATTCAGACTTCTCGGAGCCCAGTTCAGGTAACATTTCCTCTCACCTCATAACTCCATTTTCGATTCTGTTAGTTGTAACGCGTAGACTGTGTAACCCTCTCGGTGCCCGTGCAACCCGCTCGGTGCATCGCATCCTGTGGTGATCGCAAACCGCGATCCAAAAACAGGAAAAACAATGCCCTGTTTCACCCCGGAACTGACTGTGCCCTGCCAAACGGGACGACTTGGTCGCACGCGGTCTTTACCAAAATGTGCGCGTCGTTGATACGGACGTGTGGGATTTCGCAGAAGTCGATCCGGATGTGCGTGCACACCGGAATCAACGCGTATCCGCCGACAACGCCCCATATCCGTCCATTCTGGAACACGCTGTAACTTTGTATATACACGTCGGATCGAGACAAAACTTGCGTCATCGGACTCGTAGCCATACGCTGGTCTGGTGACCCAAGTTTGGTTCGATTCTGAGAATGTTGACAAAATCGCGTATCGTGGGCCCCACAGGCTTCACTTGACGGGCGATTTTGTGATCGGCTCATAGGAATCCAATTCTGGAAGTTTCGTTGGGTTTGTATCATCGTTCCTGACTTGTTGACACTGAGTTTGAGGAATTTGGAGACCTTTGACCCTGATACGCTTTTCGGTGCAAAGTGGCCCACATGTGGACCCCGCTTTGGCCCGGAAATGTCATTTTTGCCCTTGTGTCCAAATTGGACTTAAGGACAGGCGTTTCTAGCTATTTGATATCTTCTGAGACTGTTGGTGATGGTTATTGCAGCTTTTGGAGGAGTACCCACCGGATCCACTAATACAGGGACGACTGTTGGCATTCAAACATCAGGCAAATGTACCTTGCCAAACTCTGTAGTATTGTTACATATTTTCCTTGCTTCATTTATATTGCTGTGCATGCTTAACCTAGGGCCGTGTGACTTACTTAGCGTCCGATTAATAGTCGGGTGCCAACACCGTACGCGGCGTTGTGTATTGTCATCTAGAGATGGACATTCGTGACACTTTATATTCTCGTACTTGTCTTACCGAGTACACTATGACCCAGGATACTTGACACTATTCATGAGACAGGATCTTCCTGAGATATTCATGGTGATTCTGTATAGGATACAGGACTTGACAGAGATACTATATTCTTAGATACATTATGACTTGTTGCATTAGCTATGATCCCGCTTGACATAGACATGAGACGTTATGGTCATGATATGCGTGGTTACATTGGGTGGGGAGAGACACACAGGCTATAGACTGTTTCATATATATATCTACTACTATTGTGAGGTCGTAGACTCTCGTAGCAGAGCTAGGCACATTACGTGTTATTACCGCTACCGCTCCTCGACACAGAGCTTGTAGCGGCTCAGCCTGAGTACTCGTGATGCTCTCACTTGCATTTTCACATAGATGGTTATATACTTACCCTATTTATTTTATTATCTGCTGCACTGCATTTATTTTGGCTTATTTTATCTGTACCTTGCTATGTCCCCTGAGGACCTGGATCCGGATTATGTCCCCAGGATTTGCAGACGAGATCTATCCCGAGGTATACGGGACCGGAGCAGAAGCAGATACAGGAGCTGTACCGACACCCGAGGATGAGGTGTTAGCTGAAGACTTTTCCTGAGCATCTATGTTCCATGCTCAGTATTTACTTTATTCAGTCACTTATATTTTGGTCTGTTGAACCATTGTATCAGATATTTTATCGGGTTGTTCCCCGAAGCACTTTGTTGAGACTGGTTGATGATTTACATTCCTTATATTCTGTGGATCATATTTTATATCTTGTGTGGATAAGATTAGATGTGCCATGTTATCGTAGACTTATATTTACAGCTTAAGTATGCCCTGATGGATCCATTAAATTGGGTTTGTCCATCGGTGCGTGCTGCTGGCCATTGCCACGTGTCTGGTCTCTCGGTATTTTGGGACTGGGTCGTGACAATCTGGAGCAGTCTAATTCGCTCGGTCAAGTCCTTTTGCCAAGAAAGGCACTCCTCTCTGAGATCTCCCAACCTATCATGTCTCTCCCACAAGATTCAGAGATCGTACTACAAACATTACATAAACGAAGCAAAGAAGGCCTTCTCTGTCTCCACCTTCTCTGAGAACTCGTTATCTTCATGGAAAATCAGCATTCTCATGTTCGCCTGCTGATATTGCCACAGCATTGTGAGGCATTTCTCCACCTCCTTCAGTTTATGGCCCAGAAAGTCGACCATCTTCTCAAAACCAATGATACCCATCAAAGAGAGGACCTGGCCCTCGGTAATGTGCCTTGCCCAGGCAAACAGTTTGTTGTGCTCCAACACGCCCTCGATCCCTAGCTTCAAGAACATGTGAAAGCTCTGAATTGAGAGCTTGATATTTTTATCGATCTCTTCCAACGTAGCCGGAGTCAGAGGCCGTGGGATTGAAGAAGAGGCCACAGGCACAGCAGGAGGCACAACGATGCTTGGAAACCTCGAAGGCGAAGCAGTAGTAGGGAAAAAATTAGCAGTCATGTCGGCGATCCAATCTTTCATGGATGCACGAAGTTCCTAGATACCCGGCAGCTGAACCGCGGACGCCGAGTAGTACCAAGACTAAGGACAGGAATAACAGGCCGTCTCGCCTCATCGTTTCCCACCGGTGTACCATCCATGGACTGAGTTGCGGCAACTTCAGAAAGTGACCCAGCATCCTCAAGGATCTCATCGCGACGGCTTACTACCCCGCTATCCAAAGAGGCTTCAGCCACAGAACCCCTAGCAACAACTGTTGGAAGAGAAATTGCCACGCCAGAAGGGCCTGCAACGACAGGAACCTCCCCCATCACAGTCATAGTGGAGGGCACGATGGGATGTTCCTCGCCCCCAGAAAAGCGAAGAAGAAACTCAGATCCTTCCCTAACGAGCTCACTACCCTCTTCTTTCGTGACCCATTCCTCCGCGATCACGTCCATGACTTCGCCCGGAGAATATGAAGCTGAAGCCGGAAGATCTCTTCCAGAGAAAGGTTGCGAAGTAACATACCCGAAGAAGGCAATGGGACCTGACGCTCGTCCAGTGCAGTCCGAACTTCCTCCGAGATGGTGGAGGTGGCCGACTCCACCAACGACTCCCCTGGGACATAACCACCAGAGCACTCAGGAACAAACTCTGTGGCCTCAGACCCCAAAAAAGCGATATCTTCATCCGACTGCACATAGGAAACCTAGGCGGCCGTAGACTGTTGAGGTCGGTCCCTCTTCTCCTGTGTCTGCAAATTTTCAAACAGACCAGAAGAAATATGCTTATAGAGAGGACCGAAAAGAATTAAATTAAGAGGTTGTACAAATACCATCTTAGTGTCCGGAACAAGCTCCGGGTCGGATGCCACCAGAGCCAGGGGTCCTACCTCTTCCTCTTCTTCTATTCCTTCTTCCTCAACCCCAGCTGGCACAGGGTCCTTAAAGGCAACCCGCTTCCTATACTGCGGCCTCGTGGCTACTGATAATTCCCGCATTCTCTTCTGGAATGGAGGGCTCCATACCGCGGAGATCATGTGCTTCATTGGAGAGCTTAATAGAGGCGAAGGGTCATAGGAAGCATCCTCTTCCCCCATCGTCGAGTCGGAGTCGATCAGCTTCGTACCCGCGATGAGGCTAGTGTCCCGGTCAAAGCCAGGTGGAGGCGCATTCACGGCAACATAAAAGAGAGTCGCTGCATAGAGGATGTGCACAGGGACTTTAGCATCAGGCAAGGTAAACCAGACCTGAGTATCGGTGGAGGAATAATAGTACTAGGCTCGTGATCCGTCAAGAATGCTACCTTCAAAGCCAAGACATGGACTCGGGTTGCTCAACATAAGCTGGCTATAGCCAAACTGGTAGCAAACATACTCGGTAGGTACGGTTCCAAAAAGATGAGGTTTTGGTTCTGGTACACCAAATGGGAAGGTCGTATGGAAATTAGCCAACATAGGATCTTCGGGGACAGAATCTGACGGTCAACACCACTATCATACTGAACCCTATTCACTTCATCCTCGATGAACTTCGGGATCGAGACAAAAAAAAATAGTCCGCTATACGAGCAAGTGTATACCGACAGGTGGAAACCTCAGTATGAACCCCGGGCATCCCACCATACTGGAGAATAAAAGCATCAGTCTCTGTCGTCATCCCCGCCACTCCAGGATGCATCAGAGACGGGTAGTGCATTAATAGCTAACCCAGTAGATAATGGTAAGGCATCTCTACCCAGTTAAAATTCCCATGGCCGCCATGAGCCAATACTTTGCTCGTAAAAGTACGGAGCCTACGATGGATGCTGCAGACCATCGGTCGGAGTAAAGCTATATGATGGCCGAAAGCTAACTTCATAGTAGGGAGGATGAGATTGCGGCTAACCCTCTCGATCGACCCGGAGCCCCCAGGGACTACAGAAGTTTGCAGCCATATCATCAAGAATCCAGCCAGCACAGCCTTATTAGACAACGACTGGGTGTCTGGATAAAAGTAGCTGAAGGTGTCACAGAGCTACCAAACCCCTCACTGGATACGGTCGTTCTCTTAGTACCGCGCACTAGGTCATTGATACTACTCGAAGTTTGAGGGCTCTTAACAAGGACCAGACCCGAAGTATCAATATTGAAGAGGTAATAGATCTAGGCCTTTGTGTGGGGTAACGTCCCCTCAGTGCTTCTATCCTTCTTCTTCGAAAGCTGTTGGCAAGTACTATGATGGCACAAAAACTCCCGGTACACTACCATAAACCCCGGATGCTGTCTCTTCAACTCCTTAAATTTTTTATTGTCAAGTGTGTACTCCTCATACGGCTTACTGCCCCAAGAAAACCGCAAAATATCGTACATCTAGTGGAGAGCTAGTCCTATCTTCCCACTAGGAGTAAAGGTCTCGGTGTGACAGTTGTACATCTCGGCCAAAGCCACGAACAACTTCGGGTTCTTCTCCAAACCATAAAAAGAACCCCTTAGGGCGTAATAGATGTTGGCCTCCTTCAAGGGCTGCTTGAACTTCTATAACACCCATAGGGTCAAATTTACCAAAGAAGACGAATTGTGCACCCAGTTGAGCAAGCATATTTTCCCTAGGGATAGGACCCCTTGCCAGCGAGTTGGTTCAGAAAAGTGTCAGCTCCGTAAATTCGAACATTCGGCCATATCTCACTCGTGAAAGTGCCAGTCTCCAAGCTGCGAAGGGAATAAGAAAACGATTCCTTAGACACCGCTTCCCTCTTCAGTTTTGAGTTAAAATGAATATGACCGACTTGAGCTCCCTTTTGGTCTGGCGTCAGGGTGCCCAACATCTTCCTTGGAAAAGATACCATGTTGAAGGCCGACAAAGGCAAGTGGCGCTCCATCGTAGGTATATGTATCTGCATCCGCCAGAGAAAAAGATCCAGTTCTCACTTTTCTTTACTACCTTAGCATCTGAAATGGTAAGGGCATCTCCAAATAGGAAGATGGGCTTCAAATGAGAAACGCCCTTCGAACCCTCAATCATCCCAGAGTTCAGCTGGCTAAGCAGATAGAATAAAGATTAGTCCGTTATCAACTTCATTCTCGCCTCAGATAGACCATTATTTATATGGGCCTGGACATTCGCCACTATGTAGACGAACCTTACGCCCATTATGGCCTGAGCATAACACACAAGCACCTCCCCAGACGGAGCCACAGGTAAAGTCACTATAAAATCAGAAATAAAAAGACGGTCAAAACCCTCGAGATGACTTGCACATCAGAAATAAACTCGAGCGCACAAAAGGACGCATAGGATACATGCGGCCCAGTCACGAACAGGACCTCCATACAGCCGAGTTACAACAGGACCTCTATGCGGCCGAGTCAAGACTAGTGCATGCGGCCAAAATAAGACCCGCGCTTAAAGCATGCGGCATGGTCATATGGACGAATCCGCACATGTTCTAAAATATACAGCAGGTCGTATGCCAAGTGACTACGCTTATGTACCACTCTCCCGCCAAAAATTACCCTTGATGGAGTACTTGAACGTCCTCGTGGAAAGAGAAAGAATCCCCCTGGGCATCGGGTATGGAAGTTGGGCGCATCTCCTTGTCGATCTTCTTCACGGTGGAAGCAGAGGACGAAGCTTTGGGGGCCATGGCAAATAAGTAAGCGGTCAGCGACAGAAATATAGGGTTAAAGAAATAGGAAGAGGAAAGTTCTCTCTCATCAGCAGAGCCCCTATTTATACGGATAAAGGTGACTCTTCAGCTCTCGGGCTATGCTGGCAGCCTTAATGAACCAACGGCCTCTCGGGCCCCAAGTCAGGAGATGGCGCAGAATCCCAAAGGAGATCCACTAAGAGATCAAAACAAATCGGTCAGTTAATGACGATTTGACAGCCTGAAAGTGCTCTCCCATGCGGCCTAATGCATAGGCGGCCTGACATCCATGCGATCCGACGTCCAGACGGCCTTCCAACCATGCGGTCAAAAGTGCTTCTTCCTCCATGCTTCTTATTCAAAGTATTCCAAACTTATCAGTTCAAAAACTTTGAAGGGGGTCTTGTAGAAGCATAAAAAATATTGTAAACTCCCTCGACCAAATTTAGGGTTATTAGTTTAGATTGACAGACTAGGATTTAATTTTGTGACAATTGGAATTAGATTTCAGTATTTTAGAATTTTTGTACAACATGATACCTCCTAGTGCACCGTACCGTTGCTCTGATATTTAGGATACTACACTAACTATTACCCTCAAACAAATTCTATACACTTTGCCTAGACATACCAGCCTACTATTTTGACCCTTGTGTAACTCACAAATACTCTTTCTTGTGCTACATTTTAGTCGCACAACAATCGTCACGGACGTATTTATTTTAATTCTAAATAAAATATGACTTTGTACCCCTGTGCGTTCCAATCAAAATTGGAGGCACAACCTTGACCATTTTGCGCAACCCGAATTTTATTAATATTCTATACTTAATCATTTATGTCCATGACACTTATGCCCCACCTAATTTTAATCCCATATACTTCTAATTAATTCCAGAACACCTTACGCGGTATTTTAATTAATTAAAATCCAATTTTTGTCCTTGTGTAATTTTCCCAATTGTTGGGCATTTTTATACAAAAATGCATTGAGGTGTCCACACCATTGGATAATGCATGAAGAAAACCCAAATTCCCCTTTCACATGAATTTTTCTCATAATTTTTTGGAATGTGCAACGCGTACATCGTCCCCCATTTAAATTCTAGCCTTGTATTTAATTAATATGATTTCTAGCCCTCCCAACATCCCCATGTGAGCCCAAGACCCAACCCAAGAGGATGTTGACCAAAGTCAACTCTGCCTAGGTCAAACCAACCCCTACATGTGTATAAATACAACTCCTCAACCCCTTTTCCTTATTTTCTCTAGAAAACCAACTCAACTCCAACCCTAGCCGACCTTCCCCTTGCCCGACTCCCTTTCTCCTTCGGCCGGACTTCCAGGCAGCCGCCACCTCCTCCGCCTGGCCTTCCCCTAGTCGTCAGAACACCCTCCCTCGGCCACCTGCACCGGCTGCTCCGCCGCCAGCAGCCACCACCACTAGCAACAGCCTGAACCACCGCCAACACCATCTCCTTCACCATCATCAACACCCAACCCGAAAGGCCCGACCACCCTGCCATTCCCCCCTCAGCCCGTCGCCACCGCCACCAGCATCGTCCCCATCACTGCCACGACCACCTGAACCACCGCCACTACCACCACGACCGCCGCCTCCGCCTCGGGCACCGCCAGCAGTCCCCCATCAACAACATCACCATCACCCCCACTACCCGAGCCGACCCCCCGACCTCCCCTAGCGTCGTCACCACTGCCCGGCCTACCACTACCACTCGCCGACGATACCCCCAGCTCCCCACCTCCGTCCCTGCCAGAGCTCGCCCTTAGCCGCCGCCCCCGCCGGCCGAAATTTGCAACTGCTGCTGTGACTACTGCTGCTGCCATTGTTCTGGTATACCCCGTCGGATCTCCGCCGCCCCCTCGCCGGCGACGACTACACGATGGACACCCCCACCCCCTGGACACGACAGTAGGTATGATTTTATATATTATATATTTAGTTATTATAAATGTGTGTATAGTGTATACGTATGTAGTATATATATTCATATATACTGTATAAACTATGTATAATGTATATATATAGTATATATATACTGTATAGACTGTGTATAATATGTATATATGTAGTATATATTTATATATATTGTGTATTTATGTATATATATAGTATATACTTATATATATAGTGTATAATTGTGTATAATTATATATATATAGTATATACCTATATATAGTGTATAATTGAATATGTGTATATATATATATATATAACATATTTATATAAAGTGTAAATTGTATATAAGGTATATATATATAACGTATATTTATGTATGTTATTTGTTTACATATACATGTGTGTATTTATTTGTATCATATATATATATGTATTATTTTATTTATATAATGTATTTATTTATCGTATTAATGTATATTTGTATATGTTATCTAATGAATATATGTAATTATATATGTATGGTTGTATTTATATAATGTATTTATACCATAGCTAATGTATTATATTAGTATGTACATATTTATATATGTTGTTAAATTTCATATACATGATGAACAATTGTATATATGTAAATATGTTATTAATATATATTAGGTATATATGTAATGTATTATATGTATATATGTATTTATATATGTATGTTATTAATTTATTTGATGTATATATATGTACATATGTTATGTATGTATACATGTTCTATGTTAGCATAAGTAATTAAGCATAGTATAAATGTAGAGGTTTATAATCATTGTTATCTGTTCGTAGGCATCCGAGACGGTGCTACCTTGACTGGCAGTTCCGAAGCATTGCTTGCGCACACCAGAGTTTCAGGCAAGTATACCTTGCCTTGTTGTACTGTTTAAATTTTGTATTAGCTGCATGTTTATTATTTTAACTGTGCGCGTCCGAGAGAGACTCGGGTGCAGTCAACGAAGGCGTTGACGTTAGGACTTATGTCTAACATAGAGTCTAGTGGACCCACCTAAAGTTGTGGAGTTATCGGTATGACTCCCCAGGCCTGGACACATATCATTACACGTCACAGAGTGAGTTCATGTAGGGACGCGTGCCTCATTCTCACCTGGCCATCGGTGTGAGCAGCACGTGTGGCGGTATTTAGCTTAGTTGTTCATTTCTTTAGAGACTTGTATTAGATTATGAGATGTCCACGTCGTGTTCGTGACTTATACATTGACATTGGGTGGGGAAGACAATTAGTAGGCGTATGGGACAGACATTTGGCTGCCGTAGTTTTAGAGTAAACTGTGGGGCCGCGAGCCTCAGTGTTACCCAGTTATGGGACATGTGTTACCCGGTTATGGGCTCAGGTTATCCGGGTATGGGATCAGTGCTACCCGGTTATGGGAGTATATGCTTGTCGATACATCCGGCAGAGGTTACTAGCTGCGCGCTATCATGATCGGTGATGTAGTCAGCATATACATCTGGCATCCAGTTTACAGCTAATGCCAGGTACTTAGCCTCTGGCTCGACGCTATGCTTTATACCTTTCACCTACCCATACGTACCAAGGTTGTCTTCAAAGTGCATATCACGTAGCTGGTTAGATCACCCTTGAGTTTTTACAGTATTTACTTTATGGCATGCTTCTATGTATCTTGTTATGTCCCTCTGAGGACCTGGCCCTTTCCAGATTTGGACGAGGCATATTATCCCACAGTGTACGGACCCGGACAGGAGACAAGGTACGCTACCGAGGAGGAGCTAGAGGTGTTACCGTCAGAGTTTCCGTGATCAGTGAGTAGGCCTTTTGCCTAGGATTGGGTGCATCGTTATCTAGTCAGCCGATGCCCTAGTCATTATTTATTTTATCTGTTATTCATTACTTTTATTTTGTCATAGTAGTGGGTTTGTTCCCACCAGACATCTTGGGTTGTACTATGATATTTCATACTGATGTTTATTTCCAGTATTTATTTCAGTATTCCTTGTTGTTTATATTTGTGGATGAGATTAGATTAACCGTTGTTGATTGACATTGGACTTATTAGTAGTTTAGGATAGTGTAGCACTCTTCGTTAGGATCCATTAAATTGGGATATCCTCGGAGACGTGTCAACTGGCTATTGCCACGTAGCCTGGTCCCGTATATTTTGGGACTGGGGCGTGACAAATATGCATCCATGTAGCCCTACGCCCAAAAATAAAAACTCATAAGAGATCAGGCCGCAGAGTCTCTATGTGGACAAGAAAGACGACATCCATGCATCCCAATCAGCCAAAGGATCTTGGCCGCAGAAGTACCAAACGTGGTGTCCCATCAGCAGGATCATCTCTGACACAAAATCCTGACGAAAAGGATTTTATGATTTCCTCAAAAGACGTGAACACACTAAACGACAGAAGTCTAACGTCAGCACAAAACTTTACTTTTAATGGATGTGCAGTGCCACATATACAGCATAACTAGCCTTTTGCGTCTCCATGCATCCCAAGCTCTATGCGGTCCCCTGCATCGCTGGCCCCATGCATCCCAGACTTTATGTGTTCCATGCATCTCTGGCCCCATACGTCCCAGACTCCATGCGGTCTCATGCGTCTCTGGTCCCATGCATCCCAGACTCCATGCGGTCCCCTGCGTCTCTGGCCCTATGTGTCCTAGACTCCATGCGTCCCATGCTTCTCTGGACACAATGTGTTTCAGACTCCATAAAGGCTAAATCTTGTTGTTACGACAAGAGTGATTCTCTCCAACCAAGTGCGGACTATGTGTCAAGCTAACCAACTCACACCCACAAAGGACGAGAACCACCCAAATCTTCAGCAACGAAAAATCCCAACAAGTGCCCACGTGGCAGCTCAACCTGCTCACGGTTACAACTGCACCCTATTACGAAGGGGCACGTGGCACCCTCCAGCATCCATGCAACCCAACATATACGCGCCCATGATGACTATAAATAGCAGGGCACCCTCCAGCATCCATGCAGCCCAACATATAAGCGCCCATGATGACTATAAATAGAAGAAGGTTTCTGAATCTTCTTCAAGATATTCTGATTTATTAGAACTGACAAACATGCTACATGTTTCGAAGATTGAGTCAAACTAAGTGCATATAATGAAGATATTTCTTCTTTAATTCCTCCTCAGTGATTCGAGGATTTTGCCTTCTCAGTGATTCCTTTAGTTTCTTTAAAGGACTATCTTCCATTATTTTCTTTTCATCAATTCTATTCCACCATTTAATCAGAAATTTTCTGGCTAAGATGAAAAAATTAAGATGATTAAATTCGCATTTAATTATTCATTTGAAAATATATAAAATTTCGAAATGGATAAAGAAATACATAGTACTCTCCCCCTCCAAAAGTTGATCAACATTCTGACAGAGAGGATAAGATTGAGTCTATGGTGCAAATAATTCTTGCAAGGGTGGTGGCAGAAGAGTGTTTGAGTGTTCTTTGTAAAAAAACTTGTACTACTACTGTGATTAATAAAATTTTGCATAAGCGTTTCTCTTCTCATCCGATGTACAAAAGCTCTCTTCCTGGTTTTCACTTTTGGTATCAGAGCCATGTTTATGGCTCAAGGCTGAGGTAATTCTACTTTCTCACAAGCATGTAATTTGATGGCATAGTTATTGTGTTCAAGTTATTTTTTTGTTATGGTTATTATTATTGTTAAAGTTGTTGCTCTAGTTAACTGCGATAGAGCTAGGATCTATCAAAGCGATGTGTCTTCTACCTAGTGGAACGACATCAAAGTCGCGTAGCCTTGTTATGCCGAGAGGGCAGTTGATGGCGTAAATCGTTGGCAGTCGTGCTAAGTCTTTACTATCGTTAGATATATTTGAAACTACTGGAGTAGTTAACTAGGACAATATAGTTTTTATAATAATTATCATTAACAGTTTTATAACTTGATAATAATTGGTATCAGAGCCAGGTTTCTATCCTGGGACCTGTGGGTTATGGGCCCACCACGCTTCCACTGCGCAATCGGTTTGTCCAGACTAATGGCAGAGAAGTATAAGTGAGATTTACTCCTCATGATATCTCTCGATTATCAATATCAGGACGAACATCTTTACCTTCTACAATAGGGTCAACTTCTTTCAATAAAGAAGAAAAGGATAATACCCTTTGTCGATTGGTTTGTCCAAAATTATGTGGACACAAAATTAACACAAATCAATGTGTTAGAGGAATATTACAAAATCAGTTCTTTCCATTATTTTAATGTAAACACAGATATTGATCATATTGTCCAGACTAATGACGAAGAAGTAGAAGTGAGATTTACTCCTCATGATATCTCTCGATTATCAAATTCAGGACAAAAATCTTTACCTTCTACAATAGGGTTAACTTCTTTCAATAAAGAAGAAAAGGATAATACCCTTTGTCGATTGGTTTGTCCAAAATTATGTGGACACAGAATTAACATAAATCAATGTATTAGAGGAACATTACAAAATTTGGAATATTGATACAGAATCAAGTAGCGGTATAACCAGATCAATGTATCCACCAAATGAACCAATCAAACTTACTGTCAAAAATATGACAGATAAAATTGATGCTGTTTCGTTTGTCAAAATTATTGACAGTAAAGAAACAATTATAAAAGAATTTCTTTCTTTATAGTGGAGTATTTAACTTGAGTATCATTCTATTTTCCTGAATGATATCTCACCAACACTTAGGGTTTAATTGTTTTAGTATACCTCTATATATATATATATATATATATATATATATATATATATATATATAATGTATCTCTACTCTCATAACAAGGCTTGGAAACGTCTCGAAATTAAGCTGCATATGTAAATACTACACTAACTATTTCTTAAAAAATAACATAATATTTAACTACCTAATATTATTTATTTATAACTAAACAATTCTAACTCAAGTGGTTAAGATGAAAGGTATTTTTCTTGGTTGCTTGAGTTTTATTTCTATGAACAACGATATTTTATGAGATCCACTACAAAAACTCAAATAGGAACTCAAATTAGAAACTTACAATATGATTATGACATGTGGAGAATTTTTTTTCTATCAAGGTCCTTGAATTTTTAGAAACTTATAATCAAAGAATTATGTGCATTTAATTGACGATTGGTAATTGACGAGATTGAAAAAATTGGAACTCGTGAGTTCCTCTAGGAATTTTGATATTTTATATGTAAATTATTTTAACAATTTTTTTACGCACATGCAGTTCACATGGCAATTTAACATGGCAATTTATAAATTCTCCGTCATTTATTTAAAAATTAATATTACGTAAAAATTTTGTTAAAAAAATTAAATTTGTTATAATTTGGAAAACTAATATTACATAAAAAAATTGTTGGAAAAAAAATTAAATTTATTATAAATAAAGTCATGGAGATTCCAACTTGACGAACCAAGGATAATGTCTCTCACTTTAGCCACATGAGCCAGAAGAGATATTTGAATATAGTTATATAATATTATGTAGTTAAACAATTATATAAAATTTTATATATAACAAACTATAATTGAAATATATTTAAATATTTAAACTATTTATAATAATATTAGAAAATTTTATTTTACGTGCAACGCACGTGCATTTACTAGTTTTAATTAAAATTTGTTAAAGATTTAGTTATATTTTAATTCTACTTTGTTATGGAGCTCAAATAGCTAGTCGTATGTAAATACTACACTTGCTATTTCTTAAAAAATAACATAATATTTAACACTAATATTATTTATTTATAACTAAACAATTCTAACTCAAGTGGTTAAGACGAGATGTATTTTTCTTGGTTGTTTGAGTTTTATTCCTAGGAACAACAATATTTTATGAGATCCACTCTAGAAACTCAAATTAGAAACTTACAATATGATTATGACATGTGGAGAATTTTTTTTCTATTAAGGTCCTTGAATTTTTAGAAACTTATAATCAAAGAATTATGTGCATTTAATTCGACGATTGGTAATTGATGAGATTGAAAAAATTAGAACTCATGAGTTCCTCTAGGAATTTTGATATTTATATGTAAATTATTTTAACAATTTTTTTACGCACGTATAGTGCACATGACAATTTGTAAATTCTCCGTAATTTATTTAAAAAAAAATATTACGTAAAAAATTTGTAAAAAAATTAAATTTGTTATAATTTGGAAAATTAATATTACATAAAAATTGTTAAAAAAATTTAAATTTGTTATATATAACGTCATGGAGATTCCAACTTGACGAACTAAGGATAATGTCTCCCACTTTAGCCACATGAGCCAGAAGAGATATTTGAATATAGTTATATAATATTATATAGTTAAACAATTATGTAAAATTGTATTCATAACAAACTATAATTGAAATATATTTAAATATTTAAACTATTTATAATAATATTAAAAAAATTTATTTTTACTTAGTTTGTATTAAAATTTGTTAAAAATTTAGTCATATTTTAATTATAATTTGTTATGGAAATACATCAATAAAAGAGAAAATATTCTGTTATTTTGAAGAAAAAAAAGTTTAAAATTATAATTTCTGTAATTGTTTTAATTAAATTTTGAGGATTTACAAATGGATTGGACTGCTCAAAGCCATTTCCAAGCCAATCGTAGTGATCAGAAAAAAAAAAAAAAAAAAATCACGTGAATATCACTAGTGCAATAGTAAGTAACCTCCCTTCAAATTTCGATATCGGCAGGATTTTCTTGATCGATTGCATCTTTAGGGTTAGGGATTAAAGACGGGATCTTTCTCAAGAAAACCCTAGATTTTTTTTTCCCTTCTAGAATCAGATGGATTCGGTCGGGAAACTATTCGGCTGTCAACTATGCAACGGGAGCAAGGAAGAGGAGGGGGAAGAGGGGGAAGGGATGGGGAGATGGATCTGTTGTCGGGATCGAAGCCGAAACAGAAACTGAGGCCTCCGGCAATCAGAGGGTTGGCGAAGGAGAGGTCGCAGAGGGGGTCGAGGAGGAGGAGGAGGAGGAGGAGCGTGCAGTGGAACGACAGGAAAGGGAAGAAGCTCGTCGAGGTGCTTGAGTTCCAGCCGAGGTCAATTTCGGAACCCTCGCCAATTTATTCTATGTGAGCAATTGTAGCTCATGTCATTGCGAAATTAGGAATTTTATTAGAATCACAACAAAATATCTACAAAACAAAATTTTATTATAAGATTGTAGTAGGAAAAGAAAATTGTCTTAATGCACCTATGATTGCCTTGTTATGATTCATATCATGAAATTGTCTCATAACCGCATCACCGTCAATACTAATACAACAATATTTATCAGTACATGTAACCAATCATTCGTTCGTTAGTAAATTGGTCTCCTGAATTACTATGTAATCGAATCTTCACATTAGTGTAGTAGATAGCGGAGAATAATTGTTAAAATCTCATCTAGGCTCAAGCATAGGGAGGCCGGCCTCTTGAGGGTTGGCTTGTCCTAGCCGGAGCTAATTTTGGTTGCCCATGAACCTTTATTAAAAAAAAAAAGCAATAAAAGCATATAGATATATTTTGGTAAAATCAATATTACATTGTGCTTTTAGCTTGAACTATTTCATAAAATATTGATTGCAACAATAACAACAAAAAAGTAAGTCCGGGTCATGATATTTTATAAATTAGCACAATTTGGTTCAAAGAAAAATGCTTCTATTTGCATTTTTTTTGAAGCAAATTCTTTAATTAAGTCATCATACTTAAGCTTCTCTAGTAGCTCATTTTCAATTGAGATTATAGCTAATCCATTTAATCTTTCTTGTGACATAGTGGTCCGAACATAATTTTTTATCAACTTCAACTTAGAAAAGCTCAATTTCGCCAAAGCAACCATGACCGGTATAGTCAAGAAAGTTCGATAAGCAACCCAAGCATTCTGAAAACCACCATCTTCCCAATAGGATTTTATGAAGTCAAGGATGTCAATTAATTTTGTTACTTCTTTGGACAATATTGCTTTCAATTCTCTAAGGTCTCCAAATAACTCTCTCCCATTTATATCATAAAGTTCGTCATGTTTTAAGAAACTTTCTAGTTTAGTGCAATGGTCCATCAAGTTTTCATCACTATCACTTCTCAACTTTGCATTAAACAAGAATCCAAAAATTTCTTTATAAAGCCAAACAAATACAACATCATAATTCCATTTCAAATCATAATTACTAAGCTAAGTAGTCATACTTACTTCCGATTAATGCAATATGGAAATTATGATTGTCAAACTGGCTAATTAAACTTTTTAAAGGAAAGCTATGATTGTCATTAATGCAAATATTAAATAAATAAAGCACTAGTCATTTAAGAAGACAATTTGATACACTAATTCATAAACTAACTACTTAAGTCTTAACAAGGAATCAAAGACACATACACATACAATAATTATACAAAGAGAGTAGAAAGTACTATATAATGCAAGTAATAAACTAAAGGTAGTATAGTACCTCACACTGGTGAGTGCCTGAGTGGTGCCCACCGCCCGCTGCCCGCTGATAGAATTAAGTGGAGCCCGCTACTTCCTGCCGTTGATAGAATTAGAAACAACAAAAGAAACTTAGAAGAAAAAGAAGAGTATTATTTAAAAAAATGACCTGTATATTTATTAAAGCGATGATGTGGTGCATTTGCTTCAGCCAGAGGAGGAGAGGAAAGAGGTATTGGAAATGAATTTGGGGATTTTATTTGACTGAGAAAGAAAAGAAAAAAAAGGGTTAGCCGTAGTGATAATACGCAGATGGATTTGTGGAATTTGGATCTGGAATAGACTGCAGGGAACGACTCGTCCGCACTATATTGATGGGCCACACTGGTCGTTGGGCCTTGGATTATGAAGTTAGACAACTAAAACAACATAAGTTAGAAAAATCCAAAAACAAAGGAGAAAGACGAAAGCTCAAAAATAAAATAGAAAATAGAAAATGTACAAATGATAAAAGAAAAAAACACAAATATATTGTGCCAAGTTTTAATGTCGTATCATATATAAAGATACACAACATATTGTATCTTGGAATGGTCCTAACCGATGCACCTATGCAATCCATATTGGAAATCCTTATTCCACCATACAATATGTGTCATGTGTCGTCGTATGATATTGACAATAGAGGTTGTAAGCAAATACTCTAGCGGTTATAGATGACTGGTTTCTTTTTTCAACCAAGTTTTCGTCAATGCCGCTAATTCTTTTTATCTTTAAAAATTGCTGTTCAACAACATATCAATTATTTACGTATATTGAGTTGGTTTTTAAGTGTCAGCAAATATGTAATAGAAAACACAAGTGGATAAAATCGAGGAAAGATTTGTCTCTGACAGCATTACTCTGGTTTACCAAACCATTCATAAAATAGACTTAATATAACTTTATTTAATCAAACTATTAATCTGATAGTTGGAAATATATTACCGTATAAAATAATTTAGTCGGATAATGATCTCGATTTGTTAATTCGTATATATTTCATTGTGAACTTCCTTGTGCAACAAAGATATCGTCAATGTTAGGAATGCTTATTACGATCTTTCAAGCAGTACAAAACTGATAAACTTCTTCCAGAAGATTTTTTTTAATCTATCATTTCTAATTGATCGCACTATTTGCTTAGTCAGTTCAACTAAATACGTGAATTTACGATCTTGATCCTTTGCTTGTAGTGCTTATGAAAGATCAACAATTACCAAAATAATTTTCACCATATGTACGTTAGACACAAACTCAACATCAAAAGCAAGTAAATACCTAATGAATCACTTGCTTTAACTTTATTGTGTTAATGAACATTAATATAGTCAATTACTTCAAAATACATTAATGAAGCTTAACAAAATTTAATAATGCGATTGATGTGCTTCTCTAGTTGTTGGAGACTAATCATCTTTCCAAGTCATTGCTTTGTTGAAAGCTCAAGACTATTAATCGATATTTACGATCTAAGGTGAAGTATTGCTTCTAGTTAGGGGTGAACATTCACTTCATTCGGTCCAAAACCGAACCGAATAAGCAAAACCGAATTCGATCGAAAACTGAATAAGCAAAACCGGAACGGAACTGAGGGAAGTGATTTTGCTAGATTATTTAAAGTTCTTTAATTTGGATTTAACTTGCATATGACGAGATTTTGGGAATAACTGTCGATAATTATCATTAGCTAATAACCAATTTAAAGAAGGCAACACAAGATTAGTGTGTGTATGTGTGTGTGTATATATATATATATATATGGCTTGCCTAATTTTAGCTGACTCATTTCATATCTTTGATAAGAAAAAAAAAATTGTTTATGAAGTTGGCTTAAAAGATGTATCTCATTTACCTGCTAGCGTATTTGTTTATAATTTTAAGTTTTTAACCTTATCATTATCAATTGCAACTACTAGTGTAGGGAAGACTTCGTTTTAGCTGTGAAGATATGATCGCATAGTAAAATGCATTATCAATATGTTGATTATTGCCTGGTTGGTTACATGTATGGAGAGTATTGACAATGATGTAGTTCTGCCCTGGTTACCGGATATAAGGAGTTGTTGAATGCATTTGCAAATGTATTAGGAGTCTTTATAACAATAACCTAGGCCCACTTATATATTGTTCTACGAATTACCATATCTAAATGACCAAATTCCTGATCTAAATTATTCCTTGAGCAGAGTTAGAACCAAATTATCAAAATCCTTCTTTCCCTCTCAGGGCATTTCTTCTTCTGAATGCTTTTAAGCCAAAACAGAATTCGCACAAAGTACCACGTATCTTTAAACATAAGGCGAGTAAGTGAGTCCTCTAATCCTCTCCCTTTGCTCTCTTTGAGCGAAACTGACAATGGTGAAACGGAAAGTAGATTGGTGAAATTGTCAGTAATGAAGAGGATGGCTGTTCATAAGATTGAAACTTTGTAGTGGAGTGCTTTGTGATTGTAGGATACCCCTGAAGTTGAAAGGACAATTCTATAAGACGGCTACAAGACCACTCATATCCGATATTGGATCCATGTATCTTGGTTATTGATTTCTGTAAGAGTTCGAAAGTCGTACAGACAAATCGTCCATAAGACAATATATAGGTAAAAAACTGATTAATTGACTTATGTAACCTAATTTGGATTTTAGTTTTTGACAAGATAATTATGTGGGAGACTACCCTTGACCCCCTAGATATACTCTCTGGTATTGTCCTAGATCCGTACTAGGACCCGCGCGTAGACTAAATAACCCTAAATCCCTCCAAAATGAGATTTTTTTTTCTGGGCAGACAATATACTGTTAGGCTACTGCTGACTGGAGTTAACCTAATACACACTGGTCAATTGATTTTTCTTAGAAAGCTGTGATTGGAAGAAAAACTGTGATTGGAGGGAGGGATTTGGATGAGTGACTCGGCAGTTCATTAATGGCTCCAAGTCATTTTCTCTCTCTCTTTATAACTCTCTCTCTCTCTCTTAATTCTTCCATTCACTATCATATCCTTTCTCCTTCCTCTCTTCTTCTTGGAACTAGAGCTAGGAGTTAAACCTAAATCTAGGAGGAATCTTGAGGTTTGGTAGTGGTTGCTAAATCCACCGAGGAGGAGGAGTAGAAGAGTTGGGCTTGTAGCTTCGGACTTGAAGGCAAGTGCATCTTGCACTTGTGATTAATTGTGTTCTTATGTATTTTAATTCTCCTAAACTGTTGTTGTTTAGTTATACGTCTCTTTACTGTTTTTTGTGATATGTGGTGAGTATTGAGCTTTGGTGATGGATTTTGGGTTGTGGTTGTGGCATTGGGTTAATTTGGGATAAATCTAGGAGATTAGGGTGGAAACTATGAATTTTGTTATGACACTGGTTTTTGACCTCAAAACTTAGTCATATATACCGTGGGACCCTCCCCTAGCCTCCCTACTTGTTCGAAATCAATTGGTGATAGTTTGATAGGAATTGGACAACCAAAAACCCCAATCCGAGCTGCTGTCTGTATAGTATTAGTGCAGAGAGTATGCTGAAGTATACTGCCAGTATATGGTGGAAGCATAATATTTTTTTTCAATAAGTCCAATGAACTGCTTTGTAGGACAGAAAAGTATATTGACAGTATACTGTCATAATACTATCAATATACTGATAAAATTCTTGTTCTGCTGATTTCTTAGGAATTGATCTTTGTTGTGTGTCGTTTCGCCGTGTGGGGATTTAGCCTCTCCGAAATATTTTTCTAGTGCCTACCCACTGTCCGTTAGTCTTGGTATCCGAAAGTTGTCTAGTTTTCGGAAACTTTGTCCCCGAACCCCACGAGAGGCGCTTCCCCCTCAATCTCGTCTGCTGACTGGCCAGCGAAACTCACGTCATCCTGCTATAAAGTGTTAAGAATTTATTGTTTGATAAAAAATTTACTGATAGATTTTGCGTGAACCAGTAAGCCCTAAAAATCTATTCTTGCGGTAGCATAACATATGGTGGTCGTATCCCAGATTGTGATACATATGATAAGCAGTAGATTGAGAAATTTCTGAGGATGAATTCATAATTGATCGACTACCTGATTGTTCATGTCCCTAACCAAGATACGGTGTATCCATGTAATATTATAGGTATATTATTTGTGGTACTGGTCTAGTTATCGCACCAAGGTGTTGCTGTTAATTGTGCACCGAGGTGCTATATCCTATCCTTGTTATATATATTTATTATTTCTGTGCGGATACTCCCTAAGTTGGGTTGTGGTCGTAGCGTGGAATAAGAGTAGGATTGTGGATTGGTTGTTGCATCTAACTAAGCTCATGATGAATTCAGGTTAGAACCCTCGGAAACCAACGCGGATTTATACC
This sequence comes from Iris macrosiphon, assembly GCA_036927795.1. Lineage (NCBI taxonomy): Eukaryota > Viridiplantae > Streptophyta > Magnoliopsida > Asparagales > Iridaceae > Iris > Iris macrosiphon. The sequence goes on along the minus strand of JAYESA010000005.1, from coordinate 150,826,524 downwards.
CAACATATCCATACTTTGGTACGACATCTAGGACGAATGGTTGTGTGTCCATGACACAGGTTCCACATGATTCAGTAGGGGTAAATAACTAAAATACATATCTCATTGGGAGGGAAATGATCCAATTTTGTGCATTTTTTGGTCGACCACCAAATACTGTGCTATATCATTCTTTTGCTTGGAGTGCATTATCTGGCATTCATATTGTTACCAATCTAGTGTTTGCCATATTAGAGTACCAGGATTGTTATTTGTATTGTTACAGACCTGGTGGCCGCCTGAGAAGGGCACTGTAGACTGTTACTGATTATATATATATATATATATATATATATATATATATATATATGGTTTAGCCAGTCCTGCTTCGACAGTTCACGATTGAAAATTTCTTATATTGCATTTCTAGGATAACCCAGATACTAACATAGTAAGTCGTATGAATTGATCAACTACTCTATTAAATCACTTGTGCTTATACTATAGTAACTATATCGTCTTGCAGTTGTCTTGGGGACATAGGATGCCTCAATGTAGTGGTTCATCCATTGTCCTTATTTGGTTTATGGTTGGATTACTGTCTTGATGATAGGCTACAGACCTAAGCTACGACACAGGTTCCTATGTATTGTTATTGATTGGATTTTCTTGCATTATTCACTCGTGCTTTCTTGTGGTACTTGCTATTAGAAGTTGACCCCTTTAGTTTTGTTTGGCTAGATATAGTAACAAAGTCCGAGAATCTACTCTCTCTCCAACCTGATGGCACGTATCAGGAGGATGATCATCGAGGGGCTTGATTGTGTTTCTTTTCCACCACTCTTATTATCATTTTGACTCTTTTGAGACGTTTAACCGCCGGACACCTATTTAGCTTGTGTATTCTAGGAGCTTGTTTTTCAGCCATTTTTGGCAGCATAATTGTCTATATATCAGACTGCAGATGATGATGTGATCATATATGACTTGATACTGTGCTACCTTTCCATTTTGTAGAGCTAGCTTCATGATCATTTTGATAGAGCTTCGAGGATGCCTTACTGTTTTATTTTATATGTTCTTTATTTATGTTTCTTGTTTGACTGATTGAGACATAATATATTTTGTGAGGCCATATAAGATTTGTATTGTAGTATATATCCCTTGTCAGAATACTAGTATATACCGTAGTGCGTAGCTGGCCGAGTCATACTCTCGTTCTCTGTATTCTGGTACTAGGACGTGACATTGGGCCTAGGTCGATCACAAGTGAACTCCATGGAGAACCACATATGAGTTCGGGTCTGGACCTATGGTCCTGGACCTTGGAATATATATCACCAACTATGATGATATCATAGTACTAAGAGTACTTACGCTCCTTCCACCTCCGCGCCTCGCCTCGCCTCGCCTCTAATCCCCTATTCCATTTTTTTTTAGTTTCAGTTGTTTATTTGAAATAGAAACTTCAATATTCTTCTAAGTAATTAATGAAGGTACCCTTAACTTAATATAAATAATTAATTATTCAAAGATCATGTTAAGTCCATAGTTTAAAGTATCGGCCGATACCGATCCGATACGGCCGATACCGATACAGTTTGGCATGTCCCGATCCGATATCGACCGATACCCGATACTGACCGATACCGACATTAGAGATCTTTTTTCCAGTCAATTCGGCAAAAAAATTGAATTAAAAAGACCAATTAGAAAGGATGTAAAAGCATAGTAAGGTTGTAAAAACATATAAAAGAGAAAACTTATCTATCGCATATAAATCAATCGACAAGGATGACTACTATTTCATTCAATATCAAAAATACTAAGAAACAATACTGAAAATACTTTAAATTATGCATAAATGTATAAAATATATTCTCTAAAATGTTAATAATTTACTAATAGTTGTTTGCTTTCCGATACCAAAAAATCCGATACTCCGATCCGAAACCGCCGATACTACCGATACCGCCGATCCCGATACTCATAGGAATGGTCCGATACCGATTCCGATACCGATACTTTGAACCTTAAGTCTTCTACTTGATTCTATGTTGTAGAAACTGAAAGGCCTCAATCCAAATTGGATTTCTTATCCAAGCTCTAAAATTAATCTCCAAAACCTAATTGAAAATAAGAAAAAAAATTCAAATACTTGAATTCTATTATAAAATATTTATTAGAAATCCTAATGTAAAAGAAAATAATTAAATTCTATTCTAGAATCCATTAAAGTACTAAATCCTAATTATCTAAATAAAAGTATAGGGTTTAGAGACACACACACACACACACACACACACACACATATATATATATATATATATATATATATATATGCAAAAGTAAAATATGTTGAAAGAAATATTTAGAAGAATCTTAAGTTAAACGATAATGATAATTATAAATCCTAATCTAAATCTATCAACCTCCCTCTCTGTATTATATTTCTAATAGTTATATGCCGTTTTTTCTAATACAACCACCACCTCCTTTCTGTACTATCCATCACACACACACACACACACACACACACACAAAGACTATATTTCAAAAATCCCTACTTATCCCACTCTGCCAAGGAAAAAAAAACCATGCTCTCTGTTTTCAGCTGTAGGCGAAGTACATATATAGAGCAGGAAGTGCTCTTTCCTCCCTTTATCTCAACTCTCTCTCCGCCACCACTTCTACGTCACCATCGTCGAGACCGAGTCCGTCAATCTCCAGTGCGTCCGTGAGCCATATGTCGCCTTGCCAACCTGACCTCTCTGGCCAGTTCCGCCAATGCCCACCTCCATTAGTCGTGCCGACTTCGCTGGTACATGAGTTCTGCACCAAGGAACTAGTCTCCTGCCTTCCATTCAATTCGTTGTAGTAGTTCCCTCGACTGCAACCCAGCCAGGTCCCCGAGACCTTTTCACACCAGTCGACTGGCTGGTCCCAGCTTTCTTTTAAATCCCTTCGATCCCTGCCCCGCAGAGCCTCCGTTCGCCACCCGAGCGAACAGTCTTAGACTGCAGACCCAACGTCCCGTCAACTTGCCGGCAGCACCAAGGACGTCGACCTCGCCATGGAGGAAGAGACATCGTCGAGAAGTCTTTGTTGCCGCCACAGACGGCATACTCGTCGAGCTTCCACCGCCGGGTCGTCATGATAATAGCATGGAATCACTGATGAAGTAGAAGTTTTGTAGAAACCCCCTCTTCTTACTTCAATAAATTGCAAAAGTAGGTGTATACAATTACTCAGTATAAGTTGAATCAATTGAAAACATAATATAACAGAGGACTATATATATATATATATATATATATATATATATATATAAAGAACTCTAATTCAAATTTCTTAACTACAAACTTAAACTAAATGGTTAGATACAAATATAGATATATACCTAATTAAACTAAGATATAATAAGATATATTTTAGTAATTTTTAGTATATAGCTACTCTAGCAGATGAGATAAACAATTGGCTAATTTCACATAAGTTATTATATAGTAAGTTACATAGACAAGTATTGTAAATATAAATAGCATATACATGTATTGTGATAACAATCTATAAATCAATTCTAGGATATGTGGGACTTGGTCTTGACCTTAATATTCTCTACTTTGGCGTAGTGGACTTAGACTATTTAGCAGACAAGTATACCTTATCCATATTACAATATTTTCGTAGTTTTGCATTTATTTATTTATTTCATAGTAATAATTGTACCTTATTGTTAGTTGCCTATTTAGTTATAGTTGTTTCAATTTAGAACTGTTGCTAATAGCATACTTACGATACCCGGTTGACACGACTTATATACGGAGATATATGCATGCATGATAGTTTGAGGCGTGTGTTATTAGTGTTACTAGTTATAGTTATGATTCTCGTTACTTGACGCAATTATTTTGCATTGGGTAGGGAGAAGAGTTACTAGGCGCTTGGGCAATGATGTTCATGTCGTGTCATGTCTGTATTGCTAGTGTCTCGCGCTGAACACTACTTGATATGTGTTGCTAGTGTCTCATGATGAGCACTACCCGATATGTGTTGCTAGTGTCTCGAGAGAGTGCTACTCGTGTATTCGGAGTCAGTATGCCCTAGCGTTGAACGTCATCCTCAATTGCATGAGCACTTAGAACAGTTAGCAGTAGCATACCCTTATTTATTTTGTCTTTATTTTTGCATGTTATACTGTTCTTAGCGGCTTGCATATTTTGTATCTTGTTACGTTCTTCTGAGGATCTAGTTTCCTTCAGGTTAGCTGAGTGATTTAGCGGAGTTCTTCCGGTGGACTATTGATGATTATCTTTCCGATTCAGGTATTCTTCTTCCGTAGTACATATTTCATATCGTTAATTGTATTTGCTTGATAGTCTAGTGTTTGTAGACTCAATATTTTTTTTGAGTCTATTAGGACTAGTATGGGGTGCACACCATGGTACACATTGTCCGTTCTTGTATTTCGTATTTTTGTGGATTGAGACATGGATGCAATTATAGAGACTTATAAATTACTTGACCCGATTCTGGACAACGTATACGTATTCAAGTTGGGCTGGAGTCTACTTAATACGTAAATGGCTATTTCCACGTATCCTAGTCCTACGTATTTTTTGTGGTGGCCATGCAGGTCAGAGCATATTGTCTCAGTTACGTTGGTGTACTAAGCGATCCTGTGTTAGGATTAAATATGTTTAGGATCTTAATCCACTACTGCTTTGAAATTTCTTTGAATTCGAAATATCGCCTTTAAACTTCGTAATTGTACTCGATCATTCCCTCCTTAGTTCTTATATTATTGTCTGTCGTCTTCTCCTATTTCGGAGAGTCGAACACTTGTGTTTGGTGGTTTCCCAAACATCGTCAGATGATGGAAACTCGTACTTGATGACAGTTACCCAAGTTAGAAAAAAAAAGGATAAACACTTCTTATAGATAGTTAGACTAGAGTAGAGTCGTAGATTTTAGACATTAGTAGAAAGATTCACCCTAAACATGAGAACTTTAGAATCAGCCTGACTCGACTCTAAGAATCTTTACCCTATCAGTTGGTATAGCTGGGATTAAAGGTACATGCAAGTATGACAGCTTAGTCATATAACAATATATAAGTAATTGCATAATTAATTAGATGGTTATGATGTATGACTCCTAGAAACACATGGGTAGACCTTCGAGATAGTGACATATCTGAGAGCTCAATAAGTAACTATTTAAATAATTGTGGCCAGTAAAAACATAGTAAAAACATAAGGACCTTCCCTTAGGTAAAGGTAAGGCAACCTTGCACTTATGATAGGAGAAAGAAGTCTAGAGTAAAAGATTAGTCGGGAAACTTTCCTTAGAAAATGGATTAAGTAATGTAGAATACCTCTATGACCATAATAAAGAAGAATTAAGCAATATATTCGAGGAATAGACTTCTAGGATCCAAAAACTCAAGTAGAACTAGATGCTGGAATTTCCTTCTTAGTGATTGGTAGATAGTATACTAGGATACTAGGTGGTTAGATCGGAAATAGAAGGACCCCGACTCGAGTCCGAACATTAGAAGCACCACCTTTAGACTAACGGATCTCCGGAGTTCAAGTTTGTTCGAGATTATTAAAGTTAGATATTATTCCAAATTGGGTTATCGTCCTTTTATCTTGGGGTTACTCTTCTTCTTCCCTCGCAATGCATCAAACATGTTTTCTTGCTCCTTGTCATTCACTTCGTACATGAACGAACCCTAGCCCTTGAACCTAAATCACACGCCCTTGACCTCATTATCACCTCATAGCACATCGTGCGATAACCGAATTGCTATCGGTAAAACAAAATGACGGCTCCATCCAGGGGAAAATGTCCGTTCAACTCGTAAATGCATGTTATTACTTATTAGTCCAATCTTAATTTTCGAGAACGATTTTTTTTAAAGGTTTGTAGAATGTAACCCCGTCCCATTTTTTTAGTTTCAGTTGTTTATTTGAAATAGAAACTTTAATATCCTTTCAAGTGATAATGAATACCCTTAATAACTTAAGCAAAAAACTAATAATAAATAATTAATTATTCAAAGATCATGTTAAGTTTTATGTTCGATCTTTTTCGATCTTGTGCTCTAGAAACCGAAAGACCTTTGCCCAAATTGGATTTCTTATCCAAGCCCTAAAATCAATCTCCAAAACCTAACTGAAAATTAGGAAAAAAATCAAATACTTGAAATCTATTAGAAAATATTTAATTAGAAATCCAATGTAAAACAAAATAATTAAATTCTATTTTAAAATCCATTAAAGTACTAAATCCTAATGCTCTAAATAAAAGTATAGGGTTTAGACACATACAAGTGAATATGTGTACTATTCAAGGTAGTCAAAGGCGCAAGGCGCTCTTGAGGCGCAAATGGTCCATATTGCCTGAGGCGCAAGGCGCACGTCTGAGAGAAGTGAAGCACAAAATAAAAAATAAAAAAAATATACATAAATAAATAACTAAATTTGTAATGTAAGAAATAAAACTAAATAACATATTAAAATCAACAAAAATATGTTTAACACATAACCAAGTGAACTAGCAGAACAATAATAGCACTCAACAGAACTAACAAAAAATTGTACTCTCCCTTATCACGCATTTAGTAAATATTAGTTTTTCAAGTTCATCTGTAGCAAACTTGGGTAACCGTGAAAAAAAGTTACCTCCCTCCCACTTGTATGAGGTAAGGGTTATCTCCTCGCCTCAAAGTTTTTTTTTTTGTAAAAAATACATTAGGCGCGCCTAGGCGTGCCTTTTCTTGGTTGCGCCTTACGGAAAGGCGCACGTAAGGCGCGACTTGGGTGCGCCCGAAGAAAGAAGGCTCGCCTAGTGAGGTGTGCGAGGCACGCCTTTGACTACCATGGTACTATTATGCAAAAGAAAAATATGTTAAAAGAAATATTTAGAAGAATCTTAAGTTAAATGATAATGATAATTATCATATAATTATAAATCTAAATCTATCAACTCCCCTCTCTGTATTATATCTCTAATAGATATATGCTATCGTTTTTCTAGTACAACAACCACCTCCTTTCTATTCTATTCATCCTATATATATATATATATATATATATATATATATATATATATATATACATAAATGATCTAAAACCACCCGGGTGGTTTCATATTATGGAACCACCATATTTTTCATGGGTTGGATTTAGATTGGGTGGTTGGGATTAAAAAGTGGTGGGATCTACACCTTTTAATCTTATACACTCAATTCTAATCCAAACCATGTAACATAGGGTGGTTATATATATATATATATATATATATATATATATATATATATATATAACACAAAAAAGACTTTCGAAAAAACCTACTTATCCCACTCTGCCAAGAAAAAAAACCCTATGCTCTTTGTTCTTAGCTGTAGGCGAAGTACATATATAGAGCAGGAACTGCTCTTTCCTCCCTACATCTCAACTCTCTCCGCCACCTCTTATGCGTCACCATCGTCGAGACCGAGTCAGTCAATCTCCAGTGCATCCGTGAGCCATCTGCTGCCTAACCTCCCCGTCGAGCTCCGCCAACGTCTCCTACTAGCCGCACCAAGTTCGCTGGTGCACGAGTTATGCACCAAGGAACCAGTCTCATGCCTTTCGTTCAGCTCTTCGTAGACGTTCCTTCGACTACAACCCAACCAGGTCGCTGAGACCTCTGCACGACATGCGATTGCCTGGTCCCAGCCTTCTCTTCTATCCCTGCCCCGCCAAGCCTTTGTTCACCACCTGAGCGAACATTCGTAGACAACATACCTAACTCCCCGTCAACTTGCCGACAGCATCAAAGATGCCGACCTCGCTATGGAGGAAGAGATGTCGTCCAGAAGTGTCTGTTGCCACCGTAGACGACGTACTCGTCGAGTTTCGACCGACATGTTGCCATGATCTGAATTAACTAAGAAGATGAGCATATCGTCTTATATATATATATATATATATATATATATATATATATATATATATAAATTTTTTATGTCCATTCTTGGCCTACTTGGATCCGTGACAGAGCCACCTAGCCAACCCGAGTGGAGTAGGGTCTACAACCCAGAGTGCTCAACATGAAGCCCCCTTCCGCGGAGAGGGGTCTACAACCCGGGTCACCGAACAAGGAATCCCCACTCCATCCAAGTAGGCTTGGTATGCCCGTGGCACAAAGCCACCTAGCCGGCGTCCAAGGGGGGGATCGAACCGTGGTCTTCCCCATAGGAGCCCCCCTTTGTAACCACTAGGCCACAACCCTTGGACTATATATATATATATATATATATATATATATATATATATATATATATATATAAACACTAAGATACAATAAGATACATGTTAGTAATTTTTAGTGAATAGCTACTCTAACCTATGTTACTCGGACTCTCAACTTTAAGGAGAAGTACCCGTGTCGACCCGATAGGACATGGGTATGTGATCCGTATCCGATTTTTCATGGTGACAATCAGATCCTTTATGGTGACAATCGAAAAACTAGTAGTGAAGTTGATAGTTTATTTTAATATGGTAGTGAAGTAGATTGTTTATTTTAATTAAGGTTCAAAAACTCGGTATCAATATCGTTATCAGATAGTTTGTATGAGTATCCATATCGACAGTATCGGCAGTATCGGCGGTATCGGATCGGAGTATCGGATTTTTTGGTATCGGCTGTATCGGCAATATTTAAATAACTATTAATAAATTAGTAAAATAAATAGACAATATTTTTTGGTATTGGCTGTATCGACAATATCGGCTGTATTGGCAATATTTTTTTGTATCGGCTGTATCGGCAAACCTCTCCGTATCGGTCCATATCGGGTCCGTATCGGCTCGTATCGGCCCGTATCGGGTCCGTATCGGCTGATACAGACCGATACCAAAAAATTTGGTCACGAATCGGCCGATACCGATTATTTTGGGTTGTATCGGATCGGCAGTGGCCAAACCCGATCCGATACGGCCGATATGTATCGGTATCGGCCGATACTTTAAACCTTGATTTTAATATGGTAGATTGGTAGTAAAGTAGTAGGGGAGCTGAATGGACGGTCCCTTAGGAACTTATTCAACTAGTTCAGTAAAGTTTAATACTATTTTATAATTACACGTCTTTTTTATGAAATTTTAGTTATATCTCCGTATCCGTATCCAAAATTTAGATCCTTTCTAGCCGAGTACGTGTGTCCTTCAATTATGAGTTTGAAAGACCCGACTCTTGGATATGTACCCGTATCCGAGTTCACGTAACAGACTCTAGCAAAGGATAAACTAATGGCTAATTTCACATAAGTTATTATATAGTAAGTTACATTTATAGACAAAGTGTTGTAATATAAATATCTATATACACGTATTGTGATAACAATCTATGAATCGATTCTAGGATATGTAGGACTTGGTCTTGACCTTCGTATTCTCGACTTTGGCTTAGCGGACTTGGACTATTTAACAGGCAAGTATACCTTGTCCATATAACCGTATTTTTGTGGTTTTACATTTATCTTTTTATTTCATAGTAATAATTGTACCTTACTGTTAGTTGTGTATTTAGTTATAGTTGTTTCAATTTGGAACTATTGCTAATAACATACTTACTATACCCAGTTGACACGACGTATATACCGAGATATATGCATGTATGATAGTTAAGAGGCATGGTGTTATTATTGTTATTAGTATAGTTAGGATTTTCGTTACTTGACGCAGTTATTTTGCATTGGGTGGGAATAACAGTTACTAAGCGCTTGGGCAATATTTTTAGTATGTGTCGTGTCTGTGTTGTTAGTGTCTTGCAATGAGCACTACTCGATATTTGTTGCTAGTGTCTCATGATGAGCACTACCCACTATGTGTCGCTAGTGTCTCATGATAAGTACTACCCGATATGTATTGCTAGTGTCTCGAGATGAGCGCTATCCGTGTACCTATAGTTGGTTTGTCCTAGCGTTGAACATTGTTCTCGATTGCATGATCACGTAGAACGGTTAGCAATAGTATACCCTTATTTATTTTCTATCTTTATTTCTGCATATTATACTGTAATTGGTGACTTGCATATTATGTATCTTGCTACGTCCTTTTGAAGACCTGGTTTCCTTCCCCAGGTTAACTGAGTGATTTTACGGAGTTTTTCTAATGGACTATTGATGATTATCTTCTCAATTCAGGTATTCTTCTTCCGTAGTATATATTTCATACCATTAATTGTATCTGCTTGATAGCCTAGTGTTTGTAGATTCATATTATTTTTTTCGAGTCTATTCAGACAAGTGTAGTATGAGGGTGCACACCATGGTACATATTGTCTATTCTTATATTTCATATTCTTGTGGATTGAGACATAGATGCAATTATAGAGACATATGCATAGATTAATCCGATTTTGGATAGCTTATACGTATTCGAGTTGGGTTGGAGTTCACTTGATACGTAGCTGGCCATTGCCACGTATCCTGATCCTATGTATTTTGTAACTGGGACATGACAACGTCTATCCGTACCACTATGAAGTCAATGTTGATTTTTAATTTCTCCAAGAATCTATGATTATTCACATCCCAACTAAAAAGATTATTAGCACATTTGGAGTTGTCGGGAGCCATAATGTTAGTTGGCAACATATTATCCATCACCTATATATAAATAGCGGGAGGAGGCAACGCAATGCAATGCAATGAAGATTAGCCCAAGAGTTAGTGAATGATAAGAGAAAGAGTAATACATTGAGATGGCTAAAGCTGCAGTAGGTATGGTGTTTTGGTTGGTGGTGGGTCTCTCCATCACCTCTTCTCATGCTCGCATCCAGCCGAATCTGCTGCAAATGCTCACTCGACGTACGCAACTCCTTAACGTTCGTATAATAAGAAAACTATTGAGAATCCAACCTCGATTCGAGATGTATAGGACAGTCCGGGGTGTCATGGCGCGTCGATGGGAGTTGAGGTGAAGGTGGCTTCGTATCAAAGCCAAAATCAGAGCACTCGTATGCCGATGATATGCCAACGGTATATTATCAGTATATCGGTTTTGTTAATTTCGTTCCAGAATCTAATTCAGTGTTCCAACAGTATACTGGGAATGGTAGTATACCGTCCTATGTGAATTCGTGCAATGCGGGTTCTACAACACAATTTTGATCGTTGGATTGGATCTTGACGATCAGGATTAGTTGTCTGGCTTAGGGATTAAGCTAGTGTTTCTTAGCCTATTTAAGTAGGCTAAGGGGGCTATGCTACTTGGTGTGCTCATTGGAGGAGATTCAAGGAGACAATCCATCAAATCTACGAGGAGTCCATACTTCATTCATAGGGCTCGCACTTCAAGACAGTTTGAGGAAGGGCACATGTTTGGGGAGGTTTGTCTGCTCCGTTCAGAGTCGTCATTAGGGTGTGGTGAGCAATCTCATTGTAATCTTCTTGTCCTTTGTGAGGCTGGGATTTGTCCAGATGACGAAGTCACCACGTATATGGATGTGTTCATCTATCTTGGCTCTTGCGTAGTGTTTGTTATTCGTTATCTTCAGGTAGGTGGATGGGTGTCGTATTCCGCGGCGTTTTTTCCTTCATAAACCATCTCATTCTGAATCTTTGCAACCCTATACTTCTTGTTGAATAATATATATGTGTTTTCAAAGGAACTTTAACAATTGGTATCCAAGCTATGTTTAGTTTTATGTCGCACATTTTAAGCAGATTTTAAAAAAAGGGAACTATTCGTTCTGCAAGTGTTTTACTTTTAAGCTTATAATGATTGGATTGATTGGTTTGGCGTTTGGCATTTGGCATTATACAGCTTTTGCCGAGGACAGTGAAAAAAGTGCAGTTTTTGCCTGTGTATATGGCCTGCACTGAGTCATTACATATGCACGGAACTGTTTCGAGGTCCATGCATTGTAGAATGCGACGACTGTGAGTTCTTTGCAGGAGAGTGTAGCTGCAGACAGATGCCGTATGAGAACTGTGCTAACAAATGTCACGGGATCCCCAGCAAGATTTGAGGAGGAATCAAGTCTGAAGATGGTTGGAGAGGAAAACTGATCATGAGGAAGGTTTATCAGGAAGTGTGTCATGCCCCCACCATCTACATTTATTCTGTTTGTGTGTCCACTATCGTATCTGTGTCATGTCGTATCATGTACCTGTGCCGCCTGGGTAACGGTGATACTAGTATCCAAAGCAAGAGATCTGCACTTGATTATATTCAGCTCCCCTTAAAGATTTGACAATCTAATTTGCAGCTTTGATACCTCCGTACTAGAAAGTAGGAGAAGAAAAGTTGGTTTTGTTGATGTTGAAACATAATACTCGCATACTATTATTTACTGTATAGATCTCGCAGTCAAAAAAATAAGACTGGAATTCCAGTGGATAGTACTAGACTTCAGTGATCATCTCAACTTAAAATTTTTTGTTTGTTAGAATAAATATATAACCCTTTACCCTCGTTACAAGCTCTATACAGTGTTTGTGAGGGTTAAGAATATTTGTTTATTCTAACATCCCGTGCCACCCAAACTCTAGATCTTGAAATGAGTTATTGTTAAACTTGCTTTATATTAGGTCTATGTTGCACTGACACAGGAAAATGGTATCCATGTCTGTACCAGTATCCATGTTTGTATTCATAGAACACGTGTGACTACTTTTTTCATCTATTTGAAAATGTCCCTAACAGTACCCGTATCGTATCCTAATCTGTCCCTATTCTGCATGATAATAGATGTTATTACTTTATTTTTCTGGTATCACTTCATGTTGAAGCCACAGACTTGTTGAAGTTATGGAATAAGAATAAGCAAGTAAAGGAGCAAAACAATATCTACTAAGATCCATTTATGTCCTCATAAAGAACGTTATTACTTCTTCTTTTTAATTAAAAGAAGAAAGAACTAAGATAAAATATTTTATTATTTTTGTTTGTCAGCCAAACTGGGCGCGAAGGAGGAGGCTGAGAAAGAAATTGCTGAATTATGTGCCCACATGGAAGCTGAATTCCAGAAGATGGTTGCTGAAAATGTCAATCAAGTGCCTTCGAACATGAAACTGAAGCTAAGATCCACCACCTGAAGACGCACACAAGCAGCAAGATTTCATATGAAGTTGTTCAGATGCTTTTGAAGAAAAAAAAATTAGCTTTTTTACTCAAGCCATGTCTATAATTGCGATGTTACCTCTGTTCTTCATAGCTCGGCAGTTAATTCTCACAAGGAATCCAAACTTTAATTTGTAATGCTAGTGATGGATTCTCCATTTGGGACAAGGTGCCAACACTTTGTACTGGTGTGAGAATGAATAAATTTCTTTATGTTTTACTGCTCTCAAGAGGCAAGTTGAGCACTATTTGTACTATGCATCGTTTGGCTCAAGATTGTTTTGGTGAAAAAAAATCAGTACAAATTACTGGCATATGGGAATGTAGAACCTGTTAAGTTGTGGTTTGGAAATAATTTTGGTAGTCCAACAGGGAGGAGGGGGTTTCTACCTCTTCTTCTGATTGTTTGGTGCACACAAGAAGGGAACCTGTATATAGTTTTGAATCTGGAGATTTTTTTTTTCTTTTGATGCTTCCAGTACTGAAAAGAGCATTTCGGAAGGGGTTCGATTGCATTTGTGTTTATGAACAGTATACTTATGTATCTGCTTCGATATTAGTCCAGTAAGTTTTTGGACATTATTATTATGAAAATCTTATGAACTGATTTGCAGATGTTCTTGATTTAATTGGATTTGTACATCTCCACTTGACATGCATGGTTATTAGTATAGGTAGCTTTGTGAGAGAATTATAAAACCCCCATCATCAACTTCACTGATCAAAAGTAAAATATAGATGTTCAGATATTCTAAAATTCACGTCTTATACTTGTACAGATTCCTTCAGACTTGGAAGGATCATAGGGAAGACTCGTACCAATGCATCTGGACCCTCTTGTACGCACACTCATTATTTGTGTTCCTCTCCTTTAGTTGATCTGGACGCTCTAGTTCATTGATTACATTTATGTCTTGCTGTGCTTCTAGTGCAATTGGTAGCTTGTTGAACTTGAAATATAACTGGAAATCATTCTTAAGTGTCAGCCTAAGGATCACCTGTTATGAGTTGAACATCTTTGGTGATAGAGCTATCCTCAAGGTTAGAGATTAAATACAACTTTGTCATAGATTCTTTTGGCCTTTGAAAATTATGTAGGTTGGGGATTTGATCCGAGTCTTTTTCCCTAATAAACAAGCTGCCAAAACGTATATATAGTCAAGGAATTTGATCATGACCAAAAGCTTAGGACTCCCACAATTTTGACAGTCCTATAAATGCATAGGACTGTCAATTTTTTTTTTTAATAATCCTAGCGATGAATACGACTTCATTCAGAAATGCTTGGCAGTCCTCAATGAAGACTTCTTTGTCTTCAAGACTAATAGACATATATGAGAATGTTAAGACTCGTTAAAGAATACAACCTACACTTAGTTTCCATATGATCATTAAGAACAGCTTTCATCTCTCAATCCATGGATGGTTGTCAATTAGAGGCATTCATAATGTATAACGTGGTTCATATGATATATATAAATTTCTCTAATGTTCAGAATGGAAATCCATGAAGTTCATCAAATGTAGGAAGGAGGTACGGAGATTTGAAAGCATTTGAAGTCATTTGGTGCACAATGACAGGTTGGCTACTCCCAGAAGCCAGCCTTCTATGCCTATGCTCTTTTTGGATTGGAGGCTCTATTAACTCAGAATTCACCAAATTCAAAAGGACCCCTATTAACTCAGAATTTACCCCTATTAACTCAGAATTTACCAAATTCAAAAGGACCCAACTCTCATTAAGGATCTACCTGCACAAGGGTGGCCTCGAAAATAAAAATAGGACATCAACTAAAAACATGTTTAATTAGTTATCAACACTGTGTTTGTTCATAAACAAAATCAGAGTGGCGCAGCGGAAGCGTGGTGGGCCCATAACCCACAGGTCCCAGGATCGAAACCTGGCTCTGATAATTGTTTAAGTGATTGGACGTGATTGACACAAATGTTCTATTGTTTTTCTGGGTCTCAATGCCATTTTGGATGCTCTCCCTGTTTTTCTGGAGTCGGACGTCTTGACTATGTCTCTTCCTGCCTCCTCCATATTTGCCTATAATCGAAAAGTCAATAATATTAAACTGGCAAGCAAGATGATGAATATTTATTACTTTGTTCTTAAATTTTCTATTGTTTCTTTGAATCCTCACTTTCCAAGAAAGTGCTGTCACAATAATATTCCGAAGCCAATGGTCTCTGTTTCTAGCTTTATGTTTCCTCCGATGTGACTGCATTGATGTAGGTTGGCCACTAATTAAGTTCATCATTGAATGATTCATAAATCAATTGTACAACCGAGAATTCAAAAACGGAGATGGTTCACGAATTAATCATGGTTGTTACAAAATCCACAAGAAGTCTCGTTCCATTCTTTTCTAATGATATTGTCTACAGTAAGGATAGCATTTTTGTAAGTAAAAGAAATGACCAAAATGACCTAGAGTTCATTTTGGTTCACACATCAAAACTAGAGTGAATGTTCATCATTTCACTCAAATGTTACTACGTATCAAATTAGTAGTAAACATTAATGTGGATGTTCATCAAACCACTCTAAAAGTGGTTTTAAGTTACATAAAAATGACATTTGACAATTTTTGAATGGAAGGGTGAACATCCATCATAGTTTTGATGGATGAACACAAATGAACTCAAATAACTTGTGCTGCCTCTTGAAACGCCAAAGATTCTCATCATTTGCTTTATAGCGCATTTATGGTTGTTACTAATATCCTCACAAACAATTTTAACTTTTTAAATTGATTTATTAATAAATTTGCCTGTTTTTTAATTATATACATGCCAATCCGATGACCTTTGCAAATGAATACGGAAGACCGTTCCCTCAAACCGATAGGACTTAGTGAGGACTGAAAAAATCATACAAACCAAATATGTCAAAAGTCACACAAGAGCACAACACAAACACAATAACCTTTTACGTGAAAAATTTTGACAAAAAAATC
The DNA here is from genome assembly GCA_036927795.1 of Iris macrosiphon. Lineage (NCBI taxonomy): Eukaryota > Viridiplantae > Streptophyta > Magnoliopsida > Asparagales > Iridaceae > Iris > Iris macrosiphon. The sequence goes on along the minus strand of JAYESA010000005.1, from coordinate 150,810,458 downwards.
ACGAGACGATCGGAGTCCAACCCGAAAATGCCTCAACTTATGGAATAAAAGAAATACGCCGACTCATTTACAAACCCCTCTACCGATCCACATGGATCACAACAACACTTCAACTAGATAAAAATACATTACAATTAGTATAAAGGAATTACTGAAAATGAGAAGACGAGAAAGAAGCGTTGTTGAACTCCTTGAAACGATCTCTCTTCGAATCAATCCTCGAAACTCTAAATCACCTCTTCTTCTCCTTAGAAAATTGTAACCTTGAGAAACACTTGTAGCCATTACAAAAAATAAAAGTTTGCCACTTTATATATTTGCAAATTTTACTAAACAAAAGTACAAAGAATATTTTTCTACTAAAATTCTAAGTACAAAAGAAAGATTGGCTCAAAAGTACTCAGCTTTCGATCGTTTGGAAAGCACACGTCCCAGCTATTTATAGCCATTTTACACTGTAACGGCTGTTGGCGCATAGGCTTGGAAAAGTCACCGTTTTTACCCCTGCACATAGGATTTAGCCTGCTGCATAGCATTCTGCAATAACTGCAACACATAAAATGAAGCTAAACGTATGCGCCTAACCTAGTAAGCTTGACATGTGGCATGCGTTACAACGATTCAAAATATATATATTAAACATGTCTATTGCCATTCGTAACGTATGCGCCATCAATGAATGAAATATATGCGCATTAAATGCATACGTTCTCCTCAACTTCGTAATTGAGTGATCATTATTATGTATTGAACGTGTGACGGATAGAAAATGTAACTATTATGACTAGGGTATTAGAGACTCAAGAAGTTACAAAACTGAGTAGGTTATGGACATGACTTGGTCAATAGGGATTATGGAGGAGAACATGTACTATGCGCATAGGACAGCCACCTTTGTATACCAAAGGTTCTCCAGGAGGATCTAAATGGATTTTATGATTTATGTAGATACCCACTGGCGTTCTTGGAACGTTACGGATGGATAAAGACGATTGTTGACGGTATATGTACACCACTAACCTTGAGCTATGTGGACTAGTCGAGATAGCCTGAATCCCACCCGTGCGTACAAAAGTTGTCTTCTAAATTGCACGTTTAGGAGGTTAGAATCACCCTTGCATCAGTTATGAGTTTATTACAGTTTACACATCTTGTATTTTTTGTATCTTATTACGTCCCTCTAAGGACCTGGTCTCCTGCCAGATGAGCTGCTGATGAGTATATGTATTATCTCGGTATACATGTATCGTTATGAGGTATTTGTATCATATCTTTCGTTGTTCATCTATTATGTTCATATAGCTTATTTCCTATTGATATAGCCTAGTATTTGTAGAGATATATGTAGTGTGGAGTGCACACCATGATATATATTGTCCATTCTTTTATTTTATTTCTTGTGGAATGAGACATAGATATATTTATTGAGTGAGCTCACTAAACAACTCATACGTATTTGAGTTGGACTGGAGTCCACTTGATAGGTAGCTGGCCATTGCCACATGGCCTGGTCCCGTATATTTTGGGACTGGGCATGACACCTCGTGCTTGGTTTGGTCGATTTATACATGTTGTTACCCAGTTTAGCAAGTATCAATCAAAGAATGACCATTCATTATTTTACCGACAGACATCAACTGGAAGGAGACTACTTGGTGCCTATGTTGATGATATTGTGATTATAGGAGATGACAGTCAAGGTATTACAGGACTGAAAAAGTTTTTAGGTGAGCAGTTTCATACCAAAGACATGGGATCGTTGAAGTACTTCTTAGGCATTGAAGTCATATGGGGTAAGCATGACATTGCTATGTCTCAGAGAAAATATGTACTGGATATTCTAACTGATACTGTAATGCAAGCTAGTGGAGCAACCTCACCCATCAATCGAGCGGTAAAGTTACTCCCCGGTGAGGAGATACTAATGACCAATCTGGATCAATATCATCGAGTGTTTGAAAAACTCAACTACTTGGCGATCATGACTCGTCCAGACATTTTTTTTGCCGTAAGTATCGTGAGTAGATTTATGGCTTCTCCACGAGTTCTACATTAGCAGACAGTTCTCAGAATCTTGTGTTATCTAGCCCAAAATTCGAGAAAAGGGATTCAGATGGAGAATCCGGGATATACTCAGCTTGAGTGTTTTACAGATGCGGACTGGGGTGCAAGTCTTACTGATATACGGTCTACATCCGGCCACTCAGTGTCACGCCCCGATCTCCCGCAGGCAATCGGCCGTTCCCGCTAGGCGGGAATCACCCTCGCCAGCGCTCCCGCGGAACGATCGCTTAACCCATCCGGGCGTGATGTCGCACGAGCGTGATCCACGCCCGTGCAAGGCCATGGTTCATTGGCTGGCGGCAAGAGTTCTAAGCCACAGAGTCGCACAGATTGTCCGAGTGCAGCGGAGTCATGAACGCATAAGCGATCGGTAACAGGTTCACTGAGTCGACAATAGTAGCGGAAGCATTGAAACACAAGTTGAAGTAAAGCAAGCTCTTTATTGATATAAACATGTGTTACAGGCGGCGTATAGCCGAGATTACAAGTCGCTCAAGCCTCTCTTACTGAAACAGTAAAAGTGTGCCAAGTGGCTACAACAGTGGAATGATTGTACAAGCGATGGTCAAGCGACGCTCCAACATTATGTCTTGTATATGTGCTTAAGTCCCGGATGCACCGTTGCAAGGCTTCAGAGGGAACTCCTGGCCTTAGCACGCACGTTGGAGGCATCCGCACCGAACGAGGTTCTCCCGCACCCTGTACACAAACTGGTGGATTATCAGTACATTGAATGCACTGGTGGGGAAGCTACTCGCCCGCTCGACAAATCCAAACACGTAATACAGGTTCCGTGCACAACTATTAAGTTGTCTTTCTAGTTGCCTTAGGATCAGTTTCATGCAAATGTTGAATATCCTAACGTGTCGGGCAGTGCGCCGTGCGATGTTTGAGGAAATACGGCGAGACTTACCAACTTACCATTTCTCCTTCCCTGTCCAAGGCAAACATTGTTAATTTAAGCAGGGGCATGTATAAACATTCAGGAGCATAGCATATGCAACATGCAAACATGAGAGTCATTGAACGGGACAGTATTTGGTGTGCTAAGTTGTTCTTGATACAATGACTCACACGCGGATAGCCGCTAAGCGAGGATGACTTATCTATATGAACATGAGTCGCTGGCATAGCCATAAAGGACTAATCCCAGACGAGAATGGAACGCAACGAGAGCACACGATGCGCTACGAACCATCTCGCCCGTACACGATGGATTGTACATGAAGTAGTCCAAGGCCAAGATGGAATGCAACAAAGTACACGATGCGCTATAAACCATCTTGTCCGCACACGATGGACTACACACGTGATGTGGTCCCGGGAAAGTGGAATGCAACGTAAGTACATGAGGTGCTACAAACCACTCGCCCGAACACGAGGGACCACACAAGAGTTCCATCCGGATCGGATCGACCCCAGTGCCCCGGTGACCGTCCGTGGAACTATACCTCGTTTCCGAGTTGTCCGCGACATGCACTTTCTTTTTGGGTCATTCAATTATCACGAGATACACGAGAACACGAGAACAAGCGTGCACTTTGAACAAGAGAACACGAGAACACGAGTGCACGGGAACACGAGTACACGAGTACACGGGATACTTGGATCTTGTTCTTTGTACAATAACTTGTCTTGATGCATTCCCCTGGTTTGGGGCTGCCTGGTGACCTAACCGTCCTGGATACTTGCAGGGTCAATCATACACGGAACGACTACTGAGTAATCTCCCGGAGTTGGATAAAAATACGGCAATATTCAAGCAGACAAGCATGCATTTTTAGGTACATGAGCAGGCACGTTGCTCGGGCCCGAAGGTAAGCCGAGAATTGAAACCGTTAAGGGACTTAGCATGCGAGGGTCTGAATATAAGCAGTATTTCAATTTCCATGTTCTAACAAGCAATACAAGTTGGGATTATTCTCTTAGCTAGGTGCGTTGGATTTATTAGCATGCAGGGGGTGAATCACCTAGCGACTAGCATGAATATTCTAGATTTTATGTGTGCTGGCTAAGCAAAGACAAGTTCACCGTAGCCACCCACCTTAGCGATGATTCGCCTCGGTAGAGCGATACGTCTGAGCGAGCCTCTGAAAGTCCAAGCCGGATTCCTGTAGGGGCAAGTCTGGATATCCTTTGCTTCTCCTTTGAGGCAAAGCGGGTCGGGACAGCTGCACGATTGCCGTTTGAGACGGCAGTCCGCTTGAGCGGAACGGGGTGTTACATCCTACCCAACTTAGAAAAAGTCTCGTCCTCGAGACTTACTAAGGACAAACAGTAATCTAGGGTTGAGGCAATCCTAGACAAATCGTTGTACTTGTTCATTTGGTTATTCACTTGCACAAGCGTCGAAATCAGCATATCGCTTAGACTGGATCGTGCGCACCTTCGACATGCATTTCTAGTGTGAGCACGTCAACCAGCTTAGTGATAGCGAAGTCTCAGCACTCGAGTTTTACCTTTTCTTAAGTCTTGGATGGTGCACTAGTTCAAGGCGTCCCTCGAATAGATGCATTCAACCAAACTTAGGGTTAGTGAAAATCGGACAAGCTACTAGCGATACTCTCAAGGGTTCGCACAGGTTGGCACAAAGGCCACTCGCAGCATACAACCAGACAAGCAATCATATCATTCAAAACGCATTTTGAAAGTATTTAGACTTATTGTTGGAACATCCCATCGAGGCATTGAGAGAGAGCGTGCACATAACCCACGAACTAGCTTTCGAAACAGAGATATCGAATTGAATTCCAAAGGCGTAGAAGCCAGGCTCTGATACCAACATGTCATGCCCCGATCTCCCGCAGGCAATCGACCGTTCCCGCTAGGCGGGAATCACCCTCGCCAGCGCTCCCGCGGAACGATCGCTTAACCCATCCGGGCGTGATATCGCACGAGCGTGATCCACGCCCGTGCAAGGCCATGGTTCATTGGCTGGCGGCAAGAGTTCTAAGCCACAGAGTCGTACAGATTGTCCGAGTGCAGCGGAGTCATGAACGCATAGGCGATCGGTAACAGGTTCACTGAGTCGACAATAGTAGCGGAAGCATTGAAACACAAGTTGAAGTAAAGCAAGCTCTTTATTGATATAAACATGTGTTACAGGCGGCGTATAGCCGAGATTACAAGTCGCTCAAGCCTCTCTCACTGAAACAGTAAAAGTGTGCCAAGTGGCTACAACAGTGGAATAATTGTACAGGCGATGGTCAGGAGACGCTCCAACATTATGTCTTGTATATGTGCTTAAGTCCCGGATGCACCGTTGCAAGGCTTCAGAGGGAACTCCTGGCCTTAGCACGCACGTTGGAGGCATCCGCACCGAACGAGGTTCTCCCGCACCCTGCACACAAACTGGTGGATTATCAGTACATTGAATGCACTGGTGGGGAAGCTACTCGCCCGCTCGACAAATCCAAACACGTAATATAGGTTCCGTGCACAACTATTAAGTTGTCTTTCTAGTTGCCTTAGGATCAGTTTCATGCAAATGTTGAATATCCTAACGTGTCGGGCAGTGCGCCGTGCGATGTTTGAGGAAACACGGCGAGACTTACCAACTTACCATTTCTCCTTCCCTGTCCAAGGCAAACATTGTTAATTTAAGTAGGGGCATGTATAAACATTCAGGAGCATAGCATATGCAACATGCAAACATGAGAGTCATTGAACGGGACAGTATTTGGTGTGCTCAGTTGTTCTTGATGCAATGACTCGCATGCGGATAGCCGCTAAGCGAGGATGACTTATCTATATGAACATGAGTCGCTGGCATAGCCATAAAAGACTAATCCCAGACGAGAATGGAACGCAACGAGAGCACACGATGCGCTACGAACCATCTCGCCTGTACACGATGGATTGTACATGAAGTAGTCCAAGGCCAAGATGGAATGCAACAAAGTACACGATGCGCTACAATCCATCTTGTCCGCACACGATGGACTACACACGTGATGTGGTCCCGGGAAAGTGGAATGCAACGTAAGTACACGAGGTGCTACAAACCACTCGCCCGAACACGAGGGACCACACAAGATTTCCATCCGGATCGGATCGGCCCCAGTGCCCCGGTGACCGTCCGTGGAACTATACCTCGTTTCCGAGTTGTCCGCGACATGCACTTTCTTTTTGGGTCATTCAATTATCACGAGATACACGAGAGCACGAGAACACGCGTGCACTTTGAACAAGAGAACACGAGAACACGAGTGCACGGGAACACGAGTACACGAGTACACGGGATACTTGGATCTTGTTCTTTGTACAATAACTTGTCTTGATGCATTCCCCTGGTTCGGGGCTGCCTGGTGACCTAACAGTCCTGGATACTTGCAGGGTCAATCATACACGGAACGACTACTGAGTAGTCTCCCGGAGTTGGATGAAAACACGACAACATTCAAGCAGACAAGCATGCGTTTCTAGGTACATGAGCAGGCACGTTGCTCGGGCCCGAAGGTAAGCCGAGAATTGAAACCGTTAAGGGACTTAGCATGCGAGGGTCTGAATATAAGCAGTATTTCAATTTCCATGTTCTAACAAGCAATACAAGTTGGGATTATTCCCTTAGCTAGGTGCGTTGGATTTATTAGCATGCAGGGGGTGAATCACCTAGCGACTAGCATGAATATTCCAGATTTTATGTGTGCTGGCTAAGCAAAGACAAGTTCACCGTAGCCACCCACCTTAGCGATGATTCGCCTCGGTAGAGCGATATGTCTGAGCGAGCCTCTGAAAGTCCAAGCCGGATTTCTGTAGGGGCAAGTCTGGATATCCTTTGCTTCTCCTTTGAGGCAAAGCGGGTCGGGACAGCTGCACGATTGCCGTTTGAGACGGCAGTCCGCTTGAGCGGAACGGGGTGTTACACTCAGTATTCATTGATGAAAACTTGGTATCGTGGAAGAGCAAGAAGCAGAGTGTGGTCTTACGATCAAGTTCGGAAGCTAAATATCTAGTCATTGCTCATGGTACCGCAGAGGTATTATATCTGCAGCATCTTCTGCAAGAGTTGGAAGAAGAAGCAGGATTGGCAACAGCTGATATGTAATGTGATAACTAGTTCGCTATCCATATTGCTACAAATCTTGTATTTCATAAATGGACGAAACACATTGAGATTAATATTCACTTCGTTCGTGGTGAATATCAGAAGGGGCGATCATATTTCACCACGTAAGGATTGCCGATAAGATAGCTGATATCATTACGAAGTTTCTTTTAGGTCATTGGGTTCAGTTTCTTTGTAACTAGTTGGGCATGATTAACATCTATGCTTCAACTTGAGGGAGGGTGTTGAGTATTAGTTATGTGTTATGTTATTTAGTCTCACATCGGGTAGAGAATAAGGAGGAGGATAGTCCTCTCCTATAAATATGTAATCCCTCTTCAATAAGAATTATTCAATTATTCCATTCCACAACCACAAACTTCCTGAACCAAAAATGCTCACTAAGTATGTTGGCGGTATGAGACCATCCTGATACTCTATATGCAAGCTTCACCGAGTCCTTGGTTGGCGCTCATAGCTCTCCAAATGAACACAAGCCACATCCAATGCAACCCCCCCCCCCCCTCCCCCGCGCCCCCCAAAAAAATAAAAATAAAAATAATTATTTGATTACAAACTAACTTACTAAAGCATAATCAACTTCAGTCAAACAATATATGCAATTATTATTTTTAATTAAACTTCCAAAAAAAATAATGGTTGATATTATTGTCTTTATTGAGGACTTCTATTCTCCTATTTTTGTTATTCCAACGTTTATTCTTGTCAGTAATATTTTATTAAAAATTTGATTGTGTTCATGTTTTGTTTATCGAATCGATTTCCAAATCAAAAAAGAAGAAAACTCCTAACCGTTTTTTTAATTCCATAATCACGCCTAGTTCTCGAAATCATTTAAATTAAACTTAACAAAATTATTCAAATTAAAGCTCAAACAAATAAATTTCCAAACAATAATGTAAAGAACCCTAACCCTGTTTTTAACATCATTGAATATTATACAGAAAAATTGAATTTGCATACTCAAAAATAAGGAAAAAAGAATGTCGGATGAAAATTTGATGAAGAGGAGAGGCAGAGAGGGGGACTAGAAGGGGAAAAAAATTGGTGAGGGGTATGTCACTTTATTCTGTAAATATTTTTTTGTAAAATTGTAATTATATAAGTTCTAAGTTGTAATGTAATTAGGATTATATGAGTTTTATTATGTAATTGGTTTTAAAAAAATGTAATGTAATATAATCAAGTTTGTAATGGCCAATACATTATATTTAAAAAAAATTTATCTAATCAAATACATAAAATATATTTACAATATAATGTAAATTACATTATATTGTTAGTTTTTTCTTCAGTATCTTATTGTAGTTTATTCAAGTCAAGTATGTAGTTAATTCAAGTCAAGTATGCTTCTTAGCTAGTCAGTCCAATACTTTGGTTCAACTTATGTTTTTAGCAAAATTTGAGTTAGCATATCATGACAAGAAAAGAAAATATACAGCAAACTTTAATAGAGCATCATGTTAAACATGAACCAAAATTTCTTTCACACCTTACTCAAAATGTAAAAAAAAAACACATAGCATCCATTCATATTTTGACTCCACCACTGTATGAAATATACTTACTTTATTAAATAGTTGTATTTCTTCCTTCAAGCATAAGCAAACGCATTCACACATTAACACTAGTTTCATTTTATTTAATATATATGTATAAATAAACACCATTATTGAAATTCATAGGGTATGTAATTATTATTGACATTATAGAAATGGTATGATGGAGATTTTAATAAGTATGCATGAGGGTTGAGCATTCAGCTTATTCGGTCGACCAACCGAATCGAAATAGTTTAAACTGAATAAACTGAAATTCTAAAAATTCAAACCGTAACTGAACGAAAATTAGTCATAACTGAATCAAACATATATAATCACTTTGGTTATTCGGTTTGTTCCGTTCTGTTGTTTTTATTGTTTAATGGGTTGGACTCCAAGTTGGACTTGTGGTTAAATTATCAATGTTGGACTTCAAAAAAAATAAGTAGAATTATTGTTTTCATAATATACACAATATATATATATATATATATATATATATATATATATATATATATATATATATATATATATATATATATATATAAAATTTGTTTTGGATTATAGAAAATTTCATAAAATATACATAGAATTGAGGTTATTTACATAATTTCATAGGTATAATTTGGTTTTCGGTGGGTGTTTCAATCATTTATTTTATTTAAGGGTATTGTTCTTTGTTGTAACGCTAACACAAACTATATCGTTTTTTAACATTTCCAATGTCGATGACTAACTATGATGAGTAGTCGAGACGGGACAACCCGACTTAGCCCGTGTGTGTATGCATTAAGCATATCTCCGGATGTTTTCGAAAAAGCAGCCATTGGATCTATCTTTTTGGACCATACATATTAGTTTCTTAACTATATTGCGAGATCTTGAACTAATCTGTATGGTACTTAATGTTAACACAGACATAATTATTTGTATTTTTCTTGTCAAGTAGAGATATAAAAACCATTGTTTTCATCTCTTTCTTTCTCCATCTACTATTACAATTGTTTACTACTTACAAATGTTTACTACTCAGTTCTTAACGCTAACACAAATTTTGTTGCTTCACAATCTATAAAACTTGTAGATGGTTGCTGCATGAGGATATTTGTGCTTTCGTGCAGGTTTCAGATGAAACCTACTCTGATCATACTCTTTCCTGGTTAGGAAGAAACTATTAATTTGATGAATAAAACAATTTGAGTTCGATACGATTATTTTGTTCAGTCACGCACACTTAATAGTTACTAGTACCTAATAACTGATAGGTGATCAGAGCATGGACATATTGATCTTGAAATGATATTATGGATCCAAAATTTAATAGTTTACATGCTACAGTCTACATATATATGAGTTGGTTTTTTTAGTAAAATGCCTTTTGTGTGTAAAATTCAGTAGCCTACCAATATAGCACAATTTATGTTGGAGTCCAGTCTGAGTTTGGTAAATTTTGGAGCACAAAGATTTGATATGATTTGAAAATCTACATTAATTTGATTAGATTTTAAACTTGTATCAAATATTTAATTTAACCATATTTGGACATCCATAATTGGTGATAGGATATAATCGACACCGTTGATTGTCGGTGGACGGTCATATATGATTGTGGGCTACTTTTAGGGTTTTCTAAACCCTAAAATTAGGTTTCTCGTCCTATTAATATGAGTTGAGGGTGGAGCACAAAGAAATAGCACAAGTTGGGGGTTCGGGGTACTAGTCCACAAGAAGTCTAAGAGAAAGTCGTACTTTGCTCTTAGGTCTCGTCATCCATGATAGAAGAATGAGGAGATCTGATTGAGGAGTCATCGCCTTCGATCAGAAAAATTGCTACAGGATTTGGTGAGTGATTTTAACTGTAATATCTGTCTTTTCTTCTTAAGTGTGGTGAGGGGGTTGAATCTATTAGGGCAAAGGGTTCAACATTGGTTCTTGTCAATCTTTTAATTTTATCTGAGTTATATAGATTGAGATTTGTCCAGGTGACGTAGTCAATGCCATATACGTTGTCTTTATCTTTACTTGGTGTTCGTTAGATTGATTGGTTATCTCAGTTGGGTTGGCAATGCTTCCGCGTGTCCAACAAGTAGTATCAGAGCGTGGTATTGGCGCTTCTAATCCCAACAAGTGGTATCAGAGCTCTTGGTTCTGGTTTGATAGTCTGATGTCCAACAAGTGGTATCAAAGCTCTCAGGTTCTCGAGAGGGAAGGTAGAACCATGTCTACGGAGCAAACAAATACACGTATGATTACCCTCACATGGAAAAATTGGGCGATTTGGAAGCCAAAGATGGAGGATCTAGTCTGGTGCAAGGATTTGCATGGTCAGTTGGAGGGCGACAGCACAAAGCCATCAGAAAAGTGTTGAAGACTGTAAACGACTGGATCGGAAGATCGTTGGTTTCATTCGCCAATGGCTGGATAACTCAGTATTTCACCACGTGTCCATGGAGAGTTCGACAAAAGCATTATGGGAGAAGCTGCATTCGATGTACGAAAGAAATACGGCTGGCAACAAGGCGTATCTTATTCGACAACTCGAAGTACACGGAGGGTGTCCTGGTGGCACAACATCTCAACGAGGTTCAGGGTATCATCAATCAGCTGCCTGCAATGAAGATATTGATTGATGACAGGCCCTTCTGCTTTTGAGATCTCTGTCGGAAAGCTAGGAGATGTTGGTGGTATCAGTGAGCAACTCCGTACCGGATGGAGTTGTCACGATGGAGGCAGTCAAAAGCAGTTTGTTGAATAAGGAGGTCTGGTGTAAGCAAGTTGAATTATCGCAGGTATTCGCTCTGGTGGCTTCCTACGGGAAGGGATGACCTAAGTCACGGGCGATGACAGGGGAGAGTTCTTGAAATCTTTCGACTATAGACTACAAGAAGGGCTGCTATCACCGTGGAAAATGAGTCATATCAAGAGGACCTGTATGAAGCTCAAAGCTGAGAAGGCCAAAGGCAAGGACGATCAGGTGGATCTCACGACATTGGAAGATAACATCATCGTAGCAACCGACGTAGAAAAACCTTATGGCATGTGTCTTGATAGCGATTGGGTCATGGACACGGAGGCATCATATCATGCCATTCCATATAGGAGGATCTTTATGTCACACCACAGCGGCAGGTTTGGACATGTGAAGATGGACAACAAGGGGACGGTTGCAGTTGTAGGCATCAGTGATATGCACTTGACAACAGAGTTTGGTGAGAAGCTCGTTCTCAAGGGTGTGAGATATGTACCGAGTTTGCACTATAACTTGGTTACGGTAGGGAGGCTGGCAGATCATGGTTGTCGCAGTTTGTTTGGAGACAAATATTGGATGCTTACGAAGGATTCACAACAGCTGGCTCGAGGAGATTTATGTTGTGGCATCTACAGGCTCAAGCCGATGAGTTTTATAGGCAGGCTACAAACATCGGATGGAGGCTCGAGTGATGTTCGACATGAGGTAGATCGTCGAAAACTTACTGAGGACGGTCTTCGAGATACTTTGAGGATTATGGAGGATTCGGTTCATCGAGACAAAGTAAGAAATTATGATGAGCCAAGGATTGAGAGTCAATATGTCGGTCCCATGATAACTGGTCGATCTCCAGGTGGGGGTTGTTCACGGATCCGATTTTGGCGGCAGGTGGTTTGCCAAAGCTTCACGGAGTGACATCGGTTTCAGCAGTTCAAAGCCAGGGAGGAGATCAAGGTGTGCAACAAACTCAATCTGAGACGGGTGCATCTCCATTCACATAGTTCCGATGGAGCTATAGGTCATCGACGACGTGCACAATACATTAAGTTCTGCTCGAGGATGCACGTGTACATGGGAGCTTTAGTATCGGACACAAAGGTGGAAAAGTTCATGAGTCTGAATCTCGGAAGAACCACACCGTCCGCTTGGTTGGGCCAGTTTAGGGTGAAGAAGCTTGTCAGAACGGTTGTACGTTCCGGTAGAAGACAGAAGTCGGGAACAGGTAGCTAAGACTTGCGATGAGATTGGTCGTCAGGGACTTCGGTCTTGGTCGTGTCATTGATGTCGGCAGGATCTCAGTGGTGTAGGAGGTGCTACACATGGCAGGTAGCGTCGACGTAACGGTCGAGGAGCTGGAGACGAAGGAAGATAACAAGCAGCTCAGGGGATCTGAGATTGATGGCATGGGAAAGCAGAAACTCTTTCGCGGAAAGACATGCATGGAGTCCAGTTGAGGAGCCATGGGGTCAACACCCTCTCATCAGACTGGAGGGAGAGATTGTTGGAGTCAAGTCTGAATTTGGTAAAATTTTGGAGCCTAAATATGGTCAAATATTTGATTTGATTTTGATATGATTTGAAAATCTATATTAGTTTGATTAGATTTTAAATTTTTATCAAATATTTAATTTGATCATATTTGGACGTCCATATTGGTGATGGGATATATTCTACACCATTGGTTGTTGGTGGACCGCCAGATCTCATGGTGGGCTAGTTTTAGGGTTTTCTAAACCCTAAAATTAAGTTTATCATCCTATTTATATGAGGTGTGGGTGGAGGCACAAAGAAATAGCACAAGCTGGATATTCGGAGTGCTAGTTCACAGAAAATCTAAGAGAAAGCCGCACTTTCCTCTTAGGACTCGTCATCTAAGATAGAAGAAGGAGAAGATCTGATTGAGGAGTCGTCGACTACGATCCGAAAAATTGCTATGGAATTTGGTGAGTGATTTCAATTGTAATCTCTGTCTTTTCTTCTTGAGTGTGGTGAGGGGTTGAATCTATTAGGACAAATTGTTCAACATTGATTCTTGTCAATCTTGTAATTTCATCTGAGTTATATAGGTTATAATTTGTCCAGGTGACGTAGTCACCGCCATATACGTTGTCTTTATCTGTGCTTCGTGTTCGTTAGATTGATTGGTTTATCTCAGGTGGGTTGTCAACGCTTTCACGCGTCCAACAAGTGGTATCAGAGGGTGGTATTGACGTTTCTAATCCCAACAATTTATCCTTGAGCAAATAATTCAAAACTAGACTTGGTTCGATCCTGATCAAAGAACTCAAATGTAACAATTAATATCGAAATCGCTGTGGGAGCATTTTAATTTCATGGTCAGGTCAAGAACCAGGACAAACTCATAGAGCCATGCTTCTGACTGCCCATCCATTTTAATGGTAACAAAAGAAGTTTAAGCGATGGTGATAGTCCATGCACAATTGAGATTAAATTTCAAAATGGCTACTGTACCTCTGAGTTTGTCATCGCAACATTTTGCGGATTATTGCAGGTATATATGAATAGTGATCAGTGTCATGTATGTATATATCTGGAACATATCAAGGTTGGTCACAGGTTGATGCTATGTGTAGCCTAAAGGGCCTGCAACCAAAGTAAGTTGGCCATGAGACAAAGGCATTCATTCATTGCACTTGATAGGCCACCAAAGTCCAAGAAGGAAAGCTTAGATGCTGACAAAGTGGACACAGAGTTACCACTGTCAAAACTATGAACCCCCCCCCCCCAGGAGGAATAGTCTCAGTCTTTCAGTTCAAACTCTTTGAAAGTATGGCCCTACTTGTTAGATTTACCATGAGTGGGTGAAAAATAACTTCCAACTTGCCAAAAAGTTCATCATGCCAAGCTCAACTTGCTCATGCTCTACCAAGCTTTGGAGAATATTCCCAAGGATATCTATGTCCTTTTGGGAACTGAATACAAATGTGAAACAGAGTAAAAACGTAGTGAAACATGGAAGAAAAAAATAAAAATAATCTTAAAATATTCCTATTTAAAATCTATATATTGTAATATTTGATGATCACGCGCATAAATATTTTGAATATTGCAAGTGTTTTTTCAGTTAAAATTTGACTATAATGTTCAAATTGTAACGACTAGTGGACGGATTTGATCAAAGTATCCGAAATGGATGATTTAATTGATCTATTGTGTCTTTTATTTCTTTTTCTTTTTGGCTAAAAGAGTGAGTTGCAGGAGCAGGATATTCCAATTTGCATTTTCTCCCAATATTTTACAGTCCAGCAAATGCAGAGGTCAGAAAACCTGGCGAGCAGCATCTAAGGGATGTATATACCAAGATTCCCAATCTAAGGGAAGTATATACCAAGCATCGATTGTTTTCAAACAGATCATATAGCGCCACAGATGACCAGAGCTATGCTTATTATGATACAGTGACTGTGACACTGGAATATATTAGTAGTTTGGTTGGCTGCACCTTGTAGCAAACCATGATCCATGGCCTTTACCACAACATGAATAACACCAAAATCAGATCAAAAGGGCACTGCTGATCAACTCAGTGCATTTGGAGACACACCATCCCATCAAACACATGGAGACATGGGGAATCTCTACCACCTGAAAATAAAATAAAAGATGGAGTGGGCCCAGATACAGAGCAAATGGCAAACAAGAACAGTATAAGAAGAAGACATGGTGGCTTGATACGAGGCAAAGGCAACCAGCACAGGAGCCATATAGACAAAGATACAACCATAGAAACAAGGCACACATACATCCCATATATACCCCAGCCCTTCAAAATGTCTGATTAAATAACTAATATCATGGGCAAAACCGAGAAGTTAGCAGACCCATATCCTACGCTACACTAATTTGATCTGTTAGTCTTTTGATTTTTTTTCTTCCTTTTTCTTCTTCTTCCAGGTGTAATTCATCAGCTCCACTGGTTACAGATCATCAGACTAAGAACTAACTCTAACTGGATAACTAAGTTTCTAGTTTCCTTTCACATCATAGAAGAAACAAGGGGCGGCTATCAGCACCACCGCACGCCCCGCCCCGCCCCTCCTATGAAAACACTGGGCGGGAGGAATGACGAAGACAGTGCAGCATCGGGAGCTGCAACTAGTTTTCCAGCTTCACCCATTCGTAGCGCCCAGGGAGCGGACGATCCTTCACGGGGTCAAAGTTGTACCTGAAAAGCGTGCCAAAGAAAATACAATTATAGCATATAAAGAGAATTTGGGTCGCAATCAAGTTCAAAGTTAATATGTATAGATTCTGTACATACCATTTCCTCTACTAAAAGGATTTGCTCACCTACTATTATATGCATTTCCTATATATATATATATATATATATATATATATATATATATATATATATCTTAATCAGTAACAAAGATTATATACTAAGATCATATTTTGTAAGCTTGTTAAATATGTTCGTTCCAGGGATTCTATTCACTGGTTCAGAGAAATGTTGAAATTAAACTCGTATGCAGAACATAAATGAAGGTTGAGTAGAATTTTTTGAAGATTTCTGATGAGATAAAAAGCTATACTTCTCTGCAAATGCTTTTTGTTGGACTTTTTCTGGACCAGAAAAGAATTCATCCATCTCACGGGAGGTTGGTATGTTTCTTTGAATTGAAGTCTGAACCCTCCTGGTAGTGGTCGAGTTGTTAGGTCTGGTGCTAGAACCAGGGGTTCCAATGGTCTCGGAGCCCCTTAAGAGATTGCAAGGCGTGGTTTCCCTGGCGTCCCTGCACAATAATTAGAAATAAGAACCCTTGATGTACAATTTTATTCAATAACGCAATTTCAAATAATTTCAAGTTTCAAATCGTGGTAGCATACTAACGTGCTAGAAAGAAAAAGACATGACAAATCATCAAGGGGAACATATAATTCAAATGTGGATCTTTCCATTGCCGTTTTTTCTATCATCAGCTACCTCAAAAGTTCAAGAGAAACTTGTATTGTTGGAGACACCAACCTAGATAGGCCCACCATTGATGTTCCTGACAATTGTTATATGCCAAGTTTGATCATGAACCAACGGGTTCAACCTACCCTAACCAAATTTTGACACATGAGATTTGCAGCAGATCATTCATCGACAAACATGATCACAGTCCACTACAGAAAGATATGCCTCAAGCAATATCAAAACCAATCATTGATCTGCAGATATTATTTGAAATCCCTACCCACAATACTTGAAGGGTACTACTAGTAATCTGAAAAGGAACCTGGCACTCAATAAGGCATCCAACATAAAGATCCACAAGTCCTTTATGTGGATTTCTGGCTATTTGTTGCCACTTGCACAATACATGCAATTAAAAAGTAATTATTTTGGGGTAAAAATTGTTTCCAGGTTCACTTCTTTTAGACAAGATTAATAACCAAAATGGAGAGACTGACAAAATTTACATTGCAAAAGGAACTTGGTGCCTAAAGTGTCAAAAGAACTAAAGGATGTGTTCTAAAAGAAAGATCAGGCAACGTTCAATTGACCAAGCAATCGGCTGCTTAACCCAATTTATAGGATGGCTGAGATTACGTGTAATGAAAATCACTTAATATAACATTAGCTGATGGGCCATGGATCTCAAATAACTAAAGAAACCAACTTCTCAACTACCAGCAAATCATGGTAATTCTCCCGAGTGAGTATTTGACTAAAGCATTTCCATTTGGCTTAGGCATCATCATGATTACAAACTCTCATGTGGCACCCCACTTACACAACTCAAGCTTGTCGATCAAGACTACCAGTAGTTGTGAGATCACATGTTGCCAACCTAGATTAATGAATTATTTAAAAAGCCAAAAACATAAATCTAGCAAAGAATAGTAGCCACATGAAACTGTTTCTGACTTTAAGAAGGCACCTGAGAGTAGAACTGACATCAACAGCTAGCATGAAGATGGAAAAGAAATATGCATTAAATTCAGGTCTCTTACATATGGAAAAGCCCTCTCACAGGCATAATTGAGAACATAAAGGGAAGAGGTCCCTTCAGAGTCCAGGACCATCATATCATAGAAAAGGAAGTGAATCTCCTGAATTAACTGACGGTTTGAAAAAGTATATTTTAAAGATAACCAGACCTCTACTTAATACCTATGTTAAATAATTAAATTACAGCATAAGAGTTCAAACAAATTCATAGATACAATTTTGTTACAACACCTTTCAGCAACACAATTAGGTGGGTTTGGTCCATCTTATCAAACATGCTTCTGTAAAGAAAAAAATGTAAACTGCTTATGCTAATTAATTTTGGAAAAGTTACATCTTTTTAATTGGATTCTTTTGAAAGCAAAGAGGGTGTTGCTTTCAAATGCTCTTCCAGCTTATCATGTGTTTATACAAAAGTACACTTTAGTTTCTTCTTCTTTTTTATCGTATAACTTTACAATTTTTATTAATTTATGTCACGGACGTTGTTGTCAATAATTTCATTACTGATAAGCATGTTCTTCAAAACACGCTTTTGACAACAGCTTCTCAACAATTATATTGATCAACGGCTTATGACAACTTATGGTAAGCTTCACCGTTACTGAAACAGTCCTAAGAATTAACACTCCAAGAATCAAATGAATGAATCTTCCGTGCTGGCTTTCAAGAACAGGGCTAAGAGCTAAGAATCAAAGAAGCATGTCTAGAGTGTGCCTCTCTCTATACTATCAACAGATGGAAGCCACATTTAAGATATTAGAATAGCCTTTAATATAGATAATGTAAAAGAATAATGAAGATAGGAGCATGGACCACCTTTGTAGGATCTAAATATCCCAAAAGCATAATGAACGAAAAAAGTATATTCTAATTTCTAAGAGTTTTTAAAGAGGAAAGTCTAGAAAGTAAATTTTAGAGTGGAAATGAATTTAATAAGCATAATATCCGAGTAAGCATTCAAATATTTGCCTCTCATTTCGAATAAAAGCCTAACAAACACAGATCTTGGCCAAAAAAAAAAAATTTGAAAATTGAAAATTTCAGCAAACAATAAGCAGGAAATGAGAATATTCATGAAAAGGGGTGAAATTTGGCCTAAAATTACTTTAATCAACACAAACATCCCATGGAAGAATAAAAGTCCTTGAAAAAAAATACAAAAAAAAAACATGAAATCATGAACTAATTTAAGGTTCAAACCCAAAGTTATTAGGAAAAATAAAAAGAACAAATTTTGCAAGTTACACATTTCCCAGAACAAAACCTTTTAATTTATCAATTGAGTCGAGAGAAAAAAAATCCAATTTTGAAACTTACACATTTCCCAACGCAGCTCAAACCCTAACTTGGAAGAAGAATTTTGACCCAAAAAAAAATGATCTAGAAGAAGGGAGGAAGGGAGAAGAAATCCACCTGCTGTTGCTGCTTCTCCCTTCCAAATCGAGAACGTTCTCTCCAAAAGAAGCCTCAATTTCCTCCTCTTCCTCCTTGTCATCTTCCTTCTTCGACCCCTCGCTCCTCCTGCTCAAAGCCAGGCTAGGGTTCCTAGGGTTGTGGGGCTTTGGGGGTTTCGCCACGGGGAGGAGCTTCTCGAGGCGCCGGCTCCGGAGCTGGAGGTAGCAGGAGGAGGAGGAGGCGGCGGACGACTCGGCGGAGGCTGGTCTCTGGTGGAGGCGGCGGAGGGCTAGGGTCCTAGCGCGGGTCCGGACTCCGACGAGGGACGAGGAAGAGGAAGCCTCCATGAGAGCCACCTCGACCGAGATCTTAGCCTTCTTCATGTACTTGCCCATAAAAACACCACCTTTCTCTCCCTCCTCTCTTCTTCTTGTAGATTCTAGAGAGAGAAAGAAGGAAGAAGAAGAAGCTATAGAGAGGAGAGAGAGAGAGAGTGACGGAAAGAGAGGGTAAGCTTTGCTTTGGGAATGGAGAAGAAATGCGTGAGAGAGAGAGAGAGAGAGAGAGACCGCACGAGTGGAAAGATATGGGAGAATTTGTAGAGAGGACAGAGAAGAGGAGGGGTGGGGGTCGGTTGTGGGGTTGGCGGGGGTAAGGAAGTGGGAAAGAGAGGAAAAAGGTATGAGAAAGGAATTTTATTTAGAAATTTTTTATACAGTGCATCGAAAATATAATAAATCTTACTCAAAGTATAAAAAATTACAAATAAAGAATTATAATGTCTATTCGAATAATGTTTTACAAATATCATAATATCTTTAGAATATGCGTTATGATGTTTTATTTGTAAATTTATAAATTTTTGTGTTTTGATTAAATTTGTTATATTTTTGATGTTCTGTATAAAAATTTTCAATTATTTTTTATTTTGACAGTATCAATCAATAAATTAAATGCTAAAATAAAAAATAATTACTATTTTTACAAATTAATTTTCGTACTATAAAAATACTATTTTGATGGAAACTTGCTATTCAAGACATTTCCAAATTTGACTATTTCTTTATAAAAACAAGATTTTTTTCTACTTTTTTATTTAGTCCAACTCATGCATGATATTGTTTTTGTTGAATTTTGACAATTGGCATTTATGATGGGGCTAATTTGTATTTAGACCCTAAATGTTATATTATTTTAGAGTTTAAGATCTAACATGTCCAATTAAAAATTTAGACAATATTTCCATTATACCCTTATTTAGGGTCTAAACGCTAATTAGTCCTTTATGATTCGAGTGTTTGTTTATTAACTTACCACTCCTAGTGGTTTTGATTATTAATATTCAACAAGTTGGATGTTTGAATATTTTTTATATATTCTAATAACCTCTTTCAACAATCTTTGTATAGTAGAAACAGGAGTTTAAATAATCAATCTAGTTTAAAGTTAAAAATTATCAATTTGCAAAAAAATAATTAGTCAATTTTTTTTTTAGCATATCAATCTAATAATATTATCTTTCCTCATCAATTTAGGATTTATGTTGCAAAGTTCTCAATCATAACTTTTTCTATTGGTGTAAATAGTCTAAATAACTAAATGTATGAGTATTATTTACAATGCAAATATCTAACAAAAAAAATCCAAAGGATATACAAGCTAATAAAATATTAATTAGTTACTAGAGATAAATAGTTTGATTTATTGAAAAAAATTGTATTATAAAGAAAAAATTTCTCATGTTCCTAATTTTTGTAAAAATATATTCTAATAAAATGTTACTTTAATTATTCGTAATTTATTATTGTAAAATTTTAAGTTCTTTTAAAAAATAAAATTTAAAAACTATTTTTTATACCTCTCGTTTAATCTTTACAAGAATCAAAACCACTACAAATTATTATGGGCGCACATTATTATGGGCGCACATAGTTAATGAACACATAACTTAAAACCATATTTGTCTTATTTGCGCACACAGTTTATGAACATATAACATAAAACCATATTTGTCTAAATATTCCCTTAGTAACAGTGTGGATAAGTGACAAAAATCTTAGGGGAACTTGTGAGTTCTAAAATTTTCAAACTTAGCTATGAAAAAATGTCGGATTACATTTATCTATTCCCTTGATTTTCTCAACCGACTAAAGAAAAAAAAATACTTTTAATGTTAGTAAAATACACGTGTCATATCTATATTACAAGTTCTTATTATGAGTTCGTATTCGACTTTTTGTAGTCGAATTGGATAAGTAATGGGGCATTTGAATATTTTTCTCAACACATAATTTTATTTGACAACTAAAAACTACCATATAAAAGTAAGAAATGGAAGATTGTCCATGTTTCCATTTATATTATTTATTTGTTGGAAAACTAAGTTCAAAAACTTGAAGACATCTCAAAAGAAAAAAAAAGAAAAAGAAACTAAATATAAATTAGGAAGGAACTCAAAAAAACTAGAAGCGAGAATATTTATTTTTATTTTTAATTAAAATATAATCCAAAGATGTTAATAGGGCACATAGTTTTATTACTTTAATAGTGATGTGTTATTGTATTACTTTGTTCTCTTAAGCTTTTTCTTTTGTGAATTTGAAGACATGTTCATTTCTAATTTATGTAAACTCAAAAGAAACTAATTTTTTTATTTAAATAATTGATAGTGGCTAAATGGGTCCATATATCGAGTAAACTAAATAACTTAGTAAAAAAAGTAATCTTAACGGAATTGAACATGTCTTATAAGACCCTTAACGTTTCACTTAATTTTTACACACACATATATAATTTTCTTGTGGAGCATTAGCTACCACAAAGAATATTTTTAAGGTAAAATATTTGTTTTGGAAGGGGGACAAAAGAGTCAATTACATGTTAAATTTTATGTAAAAGTGTCACGATTCGCACCAGAAAATTCGGACATGAGTCGTGGGTACGTCCAGTTTATACCGCTGTATCAACGGTAGAACACTGTAGTAAACCTCCAATAAATACATCCAATAAACCTCACAAATAAATATATATGCAATATAATCTCCAATCTCACGCATGATATGAATAGTTGTAAATATACTCAATCACAAAAGCTAAGGTAGATCGATACAAGATAGAATATATAGTAATCCCAAAAAATAAAGTCTTAAGTCCAATGTTTAGGTAATCCCAATATCCAAATAAGATCTAGATCCAAACATTTGAATATATCAAATAAGTCTCCGAAGATAAATTTGATCAAATACTAGAATGTAAATCTAAGCTAAGTTAGATAATCACGGTTGGATCTCTGCTGTGAGCACTCCTTGATCCTCCTGAATAGTAGGATAAAACTCTGCTAACATGTTCTCCTGGGGCCCATAGTAGGTAGGGCACAGATCCTTATAGTCGTCGTCTAAAAATATTATCCAATCAGGATTGAAGCAAAGTATGTCACGACCCGCACCCGGAAATTCGGGCACGAGTGCGTGGGTACGTCCAGCCTACGCCGCAGAATCGGCGGTAGTACGCTGTCTAGGTCAAGTCCAGATTTACTAACTAGCTCATTCACAACAACATGGGCAAGATAATAAGGAGAAATAAAACTTAAGATTTGCAACTGGAAATAAATGTAACAACAGATTCCAATGTTTAGTACAGAAATTCCAAAATAAATCGGGGACAAACCCGATTAAATAAGATAAAGAGCAAAACTAAGATAACTACTGCTAACTACTCAGCAGGAGTAGCTTCCTGTGCGGGAACTGGCTCTGCAACGGTATCACCTGCTGGCTCATAGGGTCCATAATAGGTAGGGGCAAGGTTCTCATCATCGCCTAAACAACGTATCCAGTCAGGAAAGGAGCAAAGTACACAGTGCACATCAAGATTAAACTAAATAATTATGACAATTAAATATTGGATATCATGTTGAGAAACAGCATTAGCAGAACATTATTATCTCAGAGTTAGCTGTAAACAGGAATATGAGAAACTGAAATAAATGAAACAGGAAATGAAACTACAATAGCCAGCAAGAAATATAACATGACCAGAACTATCTGTGTGAACTTGTGTTTGTTTTTAGAATACATAGTTGGCATGTAGGGGTTTATAAGGCTAATCCGGCCGTCATAAACGGCTATTAGACAATTCAATCGAGATCCGGCTGATGGACAGTCGTGTACCAACAGCTATTAGTCAATCCAGGGGAAAGGGTAAACTACATGCCTTCTAGGTATTCTCCCACCCGACATGAAAAACAAGACAGGAACTACCAATATTCAAGACATGAAATTCAATATTTCTAACACTAGGTGAAATCAGCAAGAGTACTAGTAGAGCAGGGAATTTAATTATCACAATATAAAGATTAACTTGAAGTGCAGGTACTTGCCTGTTGTTTGGATCTGTTTAATTTGGTTCTCGGGGGGGGAAATTCCACAGATGAGTCCAAAAGCTGAAATAGACATTACCATCATTCTCAGAAGATGTCAAATAGCTAGAAACGCCTGTCCTTGGGTCCAATTTGGAGACAAGGGCAAAAACGGCAGTTTCGGGCCAAAACGGGGTCCGCCGTTGGCCCGCTTTGCACCGAAAAACGTGTCCGGGTCAAAGGTCTCCAAATTCACCAAACTTAGTGTCAACAGGTCAGGAACGCTGATACGAACCCAACGGAACTTCCAGATTTGGATTCCGATGAGCCGAACACAAAATCGCCCGTCGAGCGGGGCCTGTGGGGCCCACGACACGCGATTTCGTCAACGTTCTCAGAATCGAACCAAACTTGACCCACAGGACCAGCGTATCGCTACGAGTCCGATGGCGCAAGTTTCGTCTCGATCCGACGAGTGTACACGAAATTAGGGTGAATTGCCGAAAAGGCGGATACGGGGCGATGTCCGCGGATACGCGTTGATTCCGGTGTGTACGCACACCCGAATCAGCTTCCACGAAGACTCACACGTCCGTATCGACGGTGCGTACGTATCTGCGAAGACCGCACGCGACCAAGTCGTCCCGTTTGGCGGGACGTACTCGGTTCCGGGGTGAAACAGGGTCTGGTTTTTCCTGTTTTTGGATCGCGGTGTGCGATCACCACAGGGCGCGATGCCGCGAACAGTTTGTCCGGACACCGAGAGGGTCATACAGGCTTCACAACGCAATTTACGGAATTGAAAACGGAGCTACGAGCGAAAAGTTACACGTACCTGAAGGGGACCCGAAAACCGGGGTTTTTCGTGTCGTGTCCGACACGCCGACACGAAGAATCGGGAATTAGGGTTAGGGTTACTGTGCACTGGTCGGCGGAGGGCGGCGGCTCTGCGGCGGATTTGCGGCGGGGAGGCCGGCCGGGGCTAGGGGCGGCCGAGGGCGGTGCGCTGCGGCGAGGCGGCAACGCGGGGGCGGCCCAGGGCGGCGCTGCGGCTGAGCACGGGCTGCTGTTGCCGCCGCGGCTGCTGCTGAACTGAGGAGAGGAGGAGTGGGCGGCGGAGCTCGGTGGGTCTGCGGCGAGGAGGCGCTGGCAGCGGCGCGGCGGTGGGGGCCTGAGCGGGTGGTGGCGGTGGCGGTGGCGTGGAGCGAGGAGGCGGCGGAGAGGAGCGGGGCTGAGGGGGTTTAAGTAGGGTGGCGAGGCGAGGGGGCTCCGGGCGGAGCGGCGGCTAGCGCGGGGGCGCGGGGCGCGTGGCCGCGTGCAGCGCCGGGCGCGGGGTGGTCGGCGTGGGACGCGGTCGGCCGGGGGACGCGGGCTGGGACGACGGCTGGGGAGCGGGTCCGGGCGGCGGGCTCGCGGGTCGGGTCTGACCCGACCCGACCCGGCAACAGTTGGGCTGGGTCGGTAGAGGCCCAAAGGGCTGGGCCGGTCCACTGGGCCGGGCCGGCCCAAAGGAAAAATAAAGAAGAAAATAATAATAATAATAATAATAATAATAATAATAATAATTAATAATTAATTAAATAAATGGTTTTAGGTGATTTAAAATTAGGTCCGGGGTCCGATAAATTCCAGAAAAATTACCCTAAGTCCAGTTTTCCATTTTACACCCAAAAATATTATTTTCATAATATTTTAATATTATTTATTAACAAATAAAAATTATTTATTAATTGAAAACCTTGATTTTAATTACAGAAAATTCCCAGAAAATTCCAGAAAATTGCGAAAAATCCCAATTTTAATATTTTTGAAAAATCAGGGGCTTACAATCTACCCAACTTATAAAAATTTCGTCCTCGAAATTTAAATTATGGCAGGGTTCTCTATGTCTACTCTCAATTGATTATAGTCTAACGACTTCTCTCGGGTGAACATTGCAGTCGCTACCCAACTTAGAATTCTACCCATATCCTCTAAGGTTGTACGACTAGTAAAGCTAGGTCCCAACTTAATAAATCATGATATTGAATCTTTAAGTCTGCAACACAAAACACATCACCTAGGGTATTGCCTTAGTCATAAAGGGTTATCATCAATTTGACCGGTCTGTGGGGTATGTCTAACACTGCAATTCAACTTATCAAACACAGGATTTTGTCTTTCCGAGATGAGGGAAGACGAGGATTAATAATAAGGAGTTTAAGGGCGAGGTTGTAGAACAGAAGTATCGGGATCAAGGAGTTTAAAGAATTCAGGTGGGAAATTGTCAAGTGTTTTGTGGATTGAATCCTATCTTGGTAATTCCTATTCACATGCTTGTATTAATACAGTCATGTAACCTGATATGATATGTTCAGACATGTCTAGGGCAAGTATATTAGTCAACTGTATATCTCAATCCACGTAAAGTAGTGCGAAGGGCGAATCAAAATGCACTAAGGTTGATCAGACCGTAATACACTGATTCTGATTAGACAATTGTATTAGTGTGTCGACCCACTAATACATATGTCGTGAACAAGCTCGATAAAGAGTAAGCTTGCAAAACTAGGCTATAGAATAGCAGCATAAGTCGAGTACATCAAAATTAAGTGCGCTAGATGATGATGAAAAGAAGGTACAAATTATTTAAGTTCACAAAACAACCTACAATAAGCACAAAAAGATTCTACAAACTCTACAGTTATCAGTTATAAAAGCATAGCAGGTTGTTAGCAAGTTTAAAAATTTACTAGGTTGGGGCTGAGGTCACGAACCAATAGGCACGGCTAAACAATACTGGGAACGGTATCTACGAATCACTTACGCGCATTAGCTGCTTCCAGAGTTTGCGCGTTCTCCACGGTCATCACGTAAGCTTGTCCGCGTCCTTGAGCAGTGGGGCAGTCCCTCACTCGATGTTCTGCTGAGCCACAAAGTAGACAAACACCTAGCCTCTTTCTGCAAACTTGCCAAGTATGGCCTGGTCTATGACAATAGTTACAAGCAGCAGATTGTTGGTTCTGTCCCTGGGCCTGGTGTTGGGGTGCTGGAGCTCGAGGGAGAGGACGCTGAGCTTGTTGCGGGGATCTCTGCTGTTGTTCTTGTTGAAAAGGGCGTTTGTTGGGTCCCGCATTTCCGGTATCTCTTTCTCGCTTTAGCTTATGCCCCATGTCTCTCTCAACGCCTTGTGCTACGTTCAAGATTTCCTCATAGGTGCGGGCTCGGCTGGTGGTGACAGCAAGGCGAATATCCGGAGACAGCCCCTTCTTGAATCTCCGGGCTCTGTCCTCCGGGGTACGAACCATGTACTCCGCAAAGTGGCTTAACCTGCTAAATTCAGCAGTATACTCATCTACAGATAGGTTACCTTGTTCCAGTCTCTCGAATTGGCTTTCGAGAGCTTCCCGAGCCACTTCGGGGTAGAATTTCTCCTTGAATAGTCTCTTGAAGTCCTCCCAGGTGAGGTCGGGAGCAGATAGTTGAGGTTCGTCTCTAAACCAGGTCCGAGCTATATCGAACAGTTGCAGGCTTGCAGACTCTACTTTGAGATCATCAGGAACCCGAGCAGTCTTAAGGAGTCTCTCTACGTTCTCTATCCATTCATCGGCATAGAGAATGCCTTCAGTTCCGTAGAATTCCAGGGGTCTTAGGTTCTTGAAATCTTTGGCACTTCCTGGCCTCTTTTGCGGCGACTCCTGGGACTTAATAGCTTCTGAGAGGCTGGTCCGCAGAAGTGCAGTCTGCTCTTTCTGGGATTCCACTAATCCCTGGAACACTCCAAGTAGTTGTGCTCCATCCAGAGTAACTGCCGGAACAGATGGAGGCGGCGGGAGTGCAAGGGCCTCGGGCACATTCTGCTCAGCTGGTTCTGATATGCCTCCTACTGTGTTCCTTGTCTGGACCATTCTGAAAGATGAAGGGGTAGGGAGTTCAGAATAGATTACTTGGAAATCAAGGGCGATAGGGAAAAATTGATCAGAAGTGATATTAAGAATTGAAATCAGGACCCTATACTGTGAATGAGCTTTTCCTAGATTCCTCAATCTTATTGCAGGCCTGTTCGGTCCCTAAGTTGAAACCGAACAATTTAGTCGTTTGACCTGCATGGGCCACCATAAAAACGTGTCACGACCCGCACCCGGAAATTCGGGCACGAGTGCGTGGGTACGTCCAGCCTACGCCGCAGAATCGGCGGTAGTACGCTGTCTAGGTCAAGTCCAGATTTACTAACTAGCTCATTCACAACAACATGGGCAAGATAATAAGGAGAAATAAAACTTAAGATTTGCAACTGGAAATAAATGTAACAACAGATTCCAATGTTTAGTACAGAAATTCCAAAATAAATCGGGGACAAACCCGATTAAATAAGATAAAGAGCAAAACTAAGATAACTACTGCTAACTACTCAGCAGGAGTAGCTTCCTGTGCGGGAACTGGCTCTGCAACGGTATCACCTGCTGGCTCATAGGGTCCATAATAGGTAGGGGCAAGGTTCTCATCATCGCCTAAACAACGTATCCAGTCAGGAAAGGAGCAAAGTACACAGTGCACATCAAGATTAAACTAAATAATTATGACAATTAAATATTGGATATCATGTTGAGAAACAGCATTAGCAGAACATTATTATCTCAGAGTTAGCTGTAAACAGGAATATGAGAAACTGAAATAAATGAAACAGGAAATGAAACTACAATAGCCAGCAAGAAATATAACATGACCAGAACTATCTGTGTGAACTTGTGTTTGTTTTTAGAATACATAGTTGGCATGTAGGGGTTTATAAGGCTAATCCGGCCGTCATAAACGGCTATTAGACAATTCAATCGAGATCCGGCTGATGGACAGTCGTGTACCAACAGCTATTAGTCAATCCAGGGGAAAGGGTAAACTACATGCCTTCTAGGTATTCTCCCACCCGACATGAAAAACAAGACAGGAACTACCAATATTCAAGACATGAAATTCAATATTTCTAACACTAGGTGAAATCAGCAAGAGTACTAGTAGAGCAGGGAATTTAATTATCACAATATAAAGATTAACTTGAAGTGCAGGTACTTGCCTGTTGTTTGGATCTGTTTAATTTGGTTCTCGGGGGGGGAAATTCCACAGATGAGTCCAAAAGCTGAAATAGACATTACCATCATTCTCAGAAGATGTCAAATAGCTAGAAACGCCTGTCCTTGGGTCCAATTTGGAGACAAGGGCAAAAACGGCAGTTTCGGGCCAAAACGGGGTCCGCCGTTGGCCCGCTTTGCACCGAAAAACGTGTCCGGGTCAAAGGTCTCCAAATTCACCAAACTTAGTGTCAACAGGTCAGGAACGCTGATACGAACCCAACGGAACTTCCAGATTTGGATTCCGATGAGCCGAACACAAAATCGCCCGTCGAGCGGGGCCTGTGGGGCCCACGACACGCGATTTCGTCAACGTTCTCAGAATCGAACCAAACTTGACCCACAGGACCAGCGTATCGCTACGAGTCCGATGGCGCAAGTTTCGTCTCGATCCGACGAGTGTACACGAAATTAGGGTGAATTGCCGAAAAGGCGGATACGGGGCGATGTCCGCGGATACGCGTTGATTCCGGTGTGTACGCACACCCGAATCAGCTTCCACGAAGACTCACACGTCCGTATCGACGGTGCGTACGTATCTGCGAAGACCGCACGCGACCAAGTCGTCCCGTTTGGCGGGACGTACTCGGTTCCGGGGTGAAACAGGGTCTGGTTTTTCCTGTTTTTGGATCGCGGTGTGCGATCACCACAGGGCGCGATGCCGCGAACAGTTTGTCCGGACACCGAGAGGGTCATACAGGCTTCACAACGCAATTTACGGAATTGAAAACGGAGCTACGAGCGAAAAGTTACACGTACCTGAAGGGGACCCGAAAACCGGGGTTTTTCGTGTCGTGTCCGACACGCCGACACGAAGAATCGGGAATTAGGGTTAGGGTTACTGTGCACTGGTCGGCGGAGGGCGGCGGCTCTGCGGCGGATTTGCGGCGGGGAGGCCGGCCGGGGCTAGGGGCGGCCGAGGGCGGTGCGCTGCGGCGAGGCGGCAACGCGGGGGCGGCCCAGGGCGGCGCTGCGGCTGAGCACGGGCTGCTGTTGCCGCCGCGGCTGCTGCTGAACTGAGGAGAGGAGGAGTGGGCGGCGGAGCTCGGTGGGTCTGCGGCGAGGAGGCGCTGGCAGCGGCGCGGCGGTGGGGGCCTGAGCGGGTGGTGGCGGTGGCGGTGGCGTGGAGCGAGGAGGCGGCGGAGAGGAGCGGGGCTGAGGGGGTTTAAGTAGGGTGGCGAGGCGAGGGGGCTCCGGGCGGAGCGGCGGCTAGCGCGGGGGCGCGGGGCGCGTGGCCGCGTGCAGCGCCGGGCGCGGGGTGGTCGGCGTGGGACGCGGTCGGCCGGGGGACGCGGGCTGGGACGACGGCTGGGGAGCGGGTCCGGGCGGCGGGCTCGCGGGTCGGGTCTGACCCGACCCGACCCGGCAACAGTTGGGCTGGGTCGGTAGAGGCCCAAAGGGCTGGGCCGGTCCACTGGGCCGGGCCGGCCCAAAGGAAAAATAAAGAAGAAAATAATAATAATAATAATAATAATAATAATAATAATAATTAATAATTAATTAAATAAATGGTTTTAGGTGATTTAAAATTAGGTCCGGGGTCCGATAAATTCCAGAAAAATTACCCTAAGTCCAGTTTTCCATTTTACACCCAAAAATATTATTTTCATAATATTTTAATATTATTTATTAACAAATAAAAATTATTTATTAATTGAAAACCTTGATTTTAATTACAGAAAATTCCCAGAAAATTCCAGAAAATTGCGAAAAATCCCAATTTTAATATTTTTGAAAAATCAGGGGCTTACAAAGTACATACTTGACAGACTGTTCATAATATGATAGAAACTATAAAACATAAAATAGAATATAAATACATGATAAGTAAGTAGAAATAGAATCATGGTAAGACAAGTAAGGTTAAACAAGTAAATATGAGTAATCATGTCATGTAACAATAGAAATAAAGTGAAATAAGAAGATCTGTAACTATCTATGTGTTTTTAAATATCTAGTTTGACATGTGAACGACTAAGGGATAAATTTGACACCCCGTATGTGTGTTGTGCGACTGCTAATATTCACAAAAGACCATGGGATAAAATGGGTAGTTCACACATCTACTAAGATATTTCTCTGCCCGACTACTACTAATAGATTCGAGTCATGACACGAAGGTTTAGGAAACACAAAAATCATGAAATAACAATAATCACAAAAATACGATAATTACGAGCACGATAATCATGAAAAACACGATAAGTATGAAACAACGATAATCACGACTATGAATCCATCAAATACTAATCTCATGTAATAAGCGTGTCAGGAATCAAGTAATGCATATCTAAATCATGTAATAGAGTAATTATCAGGAGATAAAAGTAATAAGAGTAAGTACTTGCATGCGGTTCTGAGGTATGATTACGTGTCCGAATTTGAGCCCAAGTCCAAATAACCTATATTTAGAATTAACTCAGATCAAATAAGGATATGGTTTGATAATTAAATCTAGCTTATATAGGCATATAGTAGCTATACCTAGATTAATTATATTCTATGGTTGAAGCTATATACCTATTTACACCTACTTATATATAACCATAACATAATGATACTACCCGTCCAATCGTATAAGTATATACATGCCAATACCCATGTATGTATCTCATCCAATAAATCTATCCAATAAACCACGTAAATAAATATATGCAATATCATCTCCAATCTCACACAAGATATGAACAGTCGTAAATATACTCAATCACAAAAGCTAAGGTAGATAGATGCAAGATAGAATATATAGGAATCCCAAAAATAAAGTCTCAAGTCCAATGTTTAGGTAATCCCAATATCCAAATAAGATCTAGATCCAAACATCTGAATATATCAAAAAAGTCTATGAAGACAAATCCGATCAAATACTTGTTTGTCATTGATGTAAAACTTGAATAAGTTTTGTTATTTAACAAACTAAAGAATACAAAGAGATCCTAGACAGAAAATCTAAATATAATATTTTTTTTATATTCTGGAGTGTGACGTGGAGATCGATTACTGCAGTGACTCCTTTACTCCGTTGACGGTCCGATGAGGGAATAAGAAATGCTCTCTTCTGTTCTCTCTCATGTGCTTGTCCGTGTATCTGTCTCTGTCTGTGCGTGTGTGTTGGGTATGCTACCCTGCTATTTATAGTCATCATACAGATGGGCTATGCGTGCACATATGCTATGCGTGCATGGATGCTGAAGCTGCCATGTATTCATCCTTAACAGGATACAATTGCCATCGTGGGCGCAAGACACGACTGAGTTGCCACGTGTGGTCTTTGTTAGGATCCGTTGTTGCTGAAAATCTGGCATGTTCCCGTCCTTAGTGTGCACGACTTGGTCAGCTCAACGATTGGCTTGCACTTAGTCATAGAGAATCTCCTCAGTTGCAAAAGAAATTTTTGGCTTAAAAATGTACTACTATATTGAACGCATGAGGTTTGAGACGCATAGGGCCAAAGACGCATGAAATGCATAGATTTTGGAATGCATAGGGCTAGAGACATATGGAATATAGGGAGTCTGGAATGCATAGAGCCAGAGACGTATGGAACGTATGGAGTCTGGAACGCATAGGACCAGAGACGGATGAAACAGTTTTCCTGTATACGGACAAAAAATAATCATGATAGTGACGTGAGAACAGGTGACAGCTGTTAGCGTCAGAATCGAGGCATTTAGAGCCATTACTGCTGTCAGAGTCATAAATGAACTACTGAGGTATCTTTATGCATCCAAGACATTATGCGTCACTTGATCTTTGGTGCATAGGGACTGAGGCGCATAAGGGTCTTTGAGATTTTTTATGTTTCTATATGACCCTCTTCAAAGTTTTTAAACTTATAAGTTTGGAATACTTTGAATAAGAAGCATGGAAATAGATCTTCAGAACACAGAGGTTGTCTTTGAGATTTTTCATGTGCCTCATGAAGCTCACTCGTCTTAACTGAGCCCGTTGCCCGCATACTCTTGCTGACACATGGATGAATCAGCTAGGCTATCAAGTCTGTATTAAATGCCAAGACTTGGCTCAATCATCGAACAAATTTTTGGAGATTCTGAGCCGCCTTTATACATATTCGCCGAAGCGATGGTGCACTCATTGATGAAGGCGGATCAAAAACTTAACCTCCGCTCTTTATCCTAGGTTGCCACGTGGACTGAGATAGCTCATATTCTCTAACGCTCTCCCTTATAAAAGGAGGAGAACTTAGAGAGAGAGAAAGTCTTCCTCTGCTGCTGCTATCTCTTTCTCACCGACGACTGCCATGGCCTCCAGAGCTCCTTCTTATTCTACGACTGCCAAGGGCAAAGGCCTGGCTATCGAGGTCGCGACCCCCAAGAGGAAGGAAAAAGGAAAGAGCAAGGGGAAGGCCCCTGCCGCCGAGGCCGACCTCCCTAAGATTTCCTCCGACGTGTAGAAGCCCGTCTTAGGTAGGGTTCCCTTTGGGAACGATGACTCATCACAATACAAAGACACCCTTTGCACGGCTTGTCACATGGATGAAGAGACATGCGCGGCCACTTCACATAGTCTTACTGCATGGATGAGAACATGCACAGACTTTTCACATGGTTTGTCGCATTGATGAAAGCCTGTAATGTGCAGCCCTGTTATGAGCAAGTCATGAATTTGTCACATAAGTGAAATCCCATCCTGCGTAGATCTGTTATGCGCCATGTACGAATGATTGCCATGACCCCTTGTTGCGATATTTTAGCAGATATTCTGATTGTACCTTTTTATGCTTTGTAGTGAACTTGCCTACTACTCCTTCTGGTGAGTTGGTTCTCAACCCTGAGTGGGTCCCGTTGAGTATGAACTTTGTGGACCTGACCGTCTTCATGCAAGTCCAACTGGATAGGGGTTTTCCGTCTGAGAGGCAAAACCTGATCGCTGACCAGAGCGAGTTTTACCTCCAGAGTCAGATGAAGTCAGGAAAAGTTGCTGTTGGACAGGATTATGCTTTCAAGAAACCACACTTTCTTTTTGGGGATGCACTGACCACGCCTATTTCTAACTTGGGGAAGTCGAAGGAGAACCGAGCCTTCACCCAACGTGGGACAGAGATGTCAATGCCCACTTTCGACGTCATATGCTACTATTGGACTTACGTGTAGTAATGAGCCGGAGGAAGATGAACTGGAACTTGATGCTTGAACAACGAGGGGCTCTTGTTGGTAAGATCCGGCCTTTGGCCGGCTAAAGCAAGGGGTTTTCTCTTGCCATAAGGATTCGCCCTCTTATTCTTCTCTGTTAGCACTGGCATAGTCAGAGGCGACTTGGGGCCAAACCTCGACATTTATGATGCGAATACGTTCCTCTACCAAGTGGCCAAGAAAGGAAAGTATCCGCCTGGTAAATTATGAACTCTTTGCTGGGGTCCCTCGTGGTATCGGTTGACCCGATGGGTGCTGAAGCGCTACGAGTGAAAGCTATAAAATGTCAATCTATTTTACACTATGAGGGGAACCTGTTATATCTTGGAGACAAATCGTTGTCTCTTTATTGCCCTGAAGGAGATATACAACTTCCATATAGGGACTTTCTTCACGCCTGGCGGTAAGATGGGGTTTGCTTTGCATGAGATGCATTCAATATCGAGGCTTCCCTAGGGTAAAGTGCCTTATAAGGAATATGCTCCAAGCAACGACAAACTAGGGGACCTCAAAAAGGAGGATCCGTATCTCCTAGCCACATATAAGGAGTTACTATGTCATCATAGCATCTGTCAGAGAATGTATAAGGAGGAGAAGGCATATGAAAAGGATATCCCCCATATCAAGGTCTGGACATACTATATTTTCTCAGAGGGGCCCGAGTCATACCAAGTTTATGTCTGAGGGCCATAATCAAGAAGGCTGTTGTGGCTTTAATCTAGAAGTATCACGAATCGTTTACCAAAAGCGAGGAATTAAGCTATTTTCTTATGGATACCCTAGAGCCGTCCGATAAGGCGCTGTTAGCAGGATACTTGATAATTTGGCTATGCAGATGCATTTTTGCGGGGGGTTCAGGCTCAATCGAGTGAATCAGTCGTAACCTTATTCGCCCGGCTGTGAGGCTAGCTTTTGGCCACCCACTTGCGTTATTGCCTGCTATGGTCTGCTGCATCTATCGTGGTCTTTAACGTTTTGCCTCAAAGGTGAAGCACTACAAAGGAGTCGGAGAGTTCAACAAGGTAGAATTACCCTATCACTACTTGATGTATTAACTTTTATTGCACCATTGGTCCTTGATGCGTCTCGGTACCCAGGAAGGGATGTTGTGTCACGCCCCAATCTTCCCAAGCTTAATCGTCCCCGGTGAACGTGAATCACCATGCTACAGCGCTCCCGCAGGACAATTGTTCTCATCGGGATGTGATGCCGTACGAGCCTGGAGTTGCGCTCGCACAAGGCAATGTTGTCAAACACCAAAGTTATCATCGAAATGACCAAGTTGCAGCAAAAGTCAAGTATTGTGTACCAAGCACACATCAGAGTATACACAGCGAAGCTCTCGATAGGGTCCGAATAAAAATGCCATAAGGAGAATGCCACAAAGGCTAATGCAATACTCTTGCTCTTTCTCTAGCCCATAAAGGTACTTACCGTTCATACATTATGTCTCATATATCCAAGCAGTACCACTACACCTGCGTACCTGAAATAATGTCCACAGACGTGGGTTAATACACAGCCGTACTGGTGAGTGGGGTAACCCACTCGTCTAAGCTGACACTAAGTAGAAATAGCGTATGCAAACAGTTATATGGTGATCTTTCTACTTGAATCCTAGATTCATTTCATGGCACAGGTATGATATATTAAGAAAAACTATAAAACAGGTTAGACATGCAAGCATTCAACTTAAGCCTATATACAGGCAAATATATATCCAACTTAAAAGAAAACTAGCATTCAAACTATCCTACTCAAACCCAAGCAACACGAAAACCTATCGAACCATCATCCAAGTCTCAATATCCATCCTCAAACGATGCCACAATCCAAGCCTTATTAATCCAATCTTTGATATGCAAGGTGGCCGCCGCCTACACGAAAAGCACAAACCAAACCAAAACAAAACAAACCAACTCTTGTCTATATAAAGTCACTAGCCAAGCCATAAAGGACTGCTCCAACTACAGTTCTACTCGATCCAGCGCTGAGTAGCTAGCCCACCTGAATCGCATCGAACCGCCAGCACCACACCCAAGGCACGTTATCAATTTGTTTTCTCTATGGTCGAACGCTCTCGGTGCCTTGGAGCCTTCCCGTTCGAGGAAACCAAACCCTGTGCGCAACAGGTTATCCATGGTCGATGCAAACTCTAAGTAGGTATGATGAGAGAATCGAGCATTCTCGCCCCACCAAACTATCTAGCCTCAATCCAACCAACTATCCATAACCATTCTCCAACTATATCCTAAGACACCATCTCAAATTATCTCCATAGGTACTATGCCGCTTCTCGACACAGAGTTTCAATTGGTGCAATACCCCTCGCTCAGAATAATCCCGAGGCATAATGCCCCAACAGTGGCACAATGCCCTCACCGATGCAATTGTTCGGTTATGAACCACAACTGCACGCTTAGCATGACAAAGCGCCCAAGTGATACTAGTACACGGATGCACGCTCGCTCGCCCGCTGAATTACCTGATGTTCCAACCAAGATGATCCAATCAAGCTCCAACTGCCTACTCAAGCTCCAACTACCCAACACAAAAACTAACTCAAGCCATAAATCGATTCCAACCAAATGATGTATACTCTATGCATGCCACAGTATAGTGATTTCCAAGTTCCAGTCCAAGCGTTCATGCCTTTACGTGTGTTCCATATTATTAGGCAGAAGGAGTAGAGGAGAAGGGACAGAGCCCACTCACAAAGTCTGATTCCATTAAGCACCCTGACTTACCAATATGGCCGATCCCTAGAACCTGTGGTCCGATGCAAAATACGATCTACTCAATTGGTATGACCGTGCGAGCAGGCCGTGCTCTCCAAATCATCCGACCGATCGGACTAAGAAAGATGGCATTATCGCTCCAAATCTTGCTATCCCAGTACTGCTCTGATCGAACACATGATTCCATTAAACTTTGCTAGCAATCTGCATATAAAACCAACTCAATCAATACTTGTTCCCAAATCCAACAAATCAAAATATAATCAGCTATTGCCTCGTTCAATCCGACTCAGCGTAATGCACCGTACAGTTGTGGGACGTTACATAATATACCACTTAGAATCAGGTTCGTCCTCTAACCATACTAGTATCTATTCCTTTTCGTATGCCGCTTGTCCAATTCATAATTCTGTTCCACGTAACTCACATTCTCTTGATCCAGGCTCGGCATCTCGCTCGCGCTGAACGCTCGCACAAATTTTGTATTCCCACATCCTCCTTGCAGCTCAATACGAATTTCTCATATCGCTTAGTTTTGGATCATATACATATTTAAGGTGTCCCTAAAATACATACATTTCAGCCGAGCTTAGCGATAGTGAATTTGGACAAGTTACAAGGGTATTTTTATGTCCGAGGCAATCCTTCGCTTTACTCCCAATTGAACCAATTCTGACTTTTATTCCAACATATTCGCACAAGCGCTATCCCCAAGTATGATGATTTTCCATAGATGATTCTTCCTACCTGACTCAAATCAGTTCGGGTTCCAACTCTATCAATCCAACTATTTCTAAATCCACACTAGCACCGTCCAAATTTAACCAAATTAAAACTCTAGCATAATTCCAGATTGTACCATATTCTGCAAGCACCATCTCCAAATATCTTCTATTGCTCCGAACAATCATCACCACTGATACTATCCCAGCTAGACGACTTACCCAAATATTAAACTTTGCTATTAGATCAGCTCAGCCCAATACCTCTTCCTCAATCTCAATAACTTACTGGGTGAACATCTATATTGAGGTTCATGTGATCCACGAAGATTTTGCCGCCACGCCATAGGGATAGTATCGCCACGATTTCAACGTGGACATACTCTTGCCATAATTCCTAGGTTGCGCATGAAATAGTTCTTCGTGCTGCTTCTACTGTCTCGAAGCACAGGATATCACCTTCGCCTTTCGTACGAGCACGCATCCCATACTAAGTTTTGATGCATCTTGTAGATCTGAGACACATCTGTCCCTTCCAATATTGCATGGATTTAATCTGAATGAGCCACTGCTTAAACTTCATAAGCTAGTTTCACAGTCGTCAATTCATATTAATGCTATTTTTTTTCGGGGCACGACGAGTCAGAGGCGATGCCATATTCAAAAATCCGCGACTCCGAATCTCATCAGTTGACTTAGGCCATTTCCGCCATCGCTTCGATCTTCCGCCTGCATCTTCAGCTGAAGCTATCCCAAGGATATCTCAAATCCCTCCAACACACACTACTCACATCCACCCTTGATGCATTCCTAAATGTGCTACCGTAAAGGTCGTTCTATGGGTCTACAATATTGATCTCTGATTTGGCGGTCAAGTCGCTAGGGTCAGCTGTCCTGAAGCTACGCTCGATAATTGTAAGTCATCACGATGGATAGTTACTACGAACCATGCTATATCTTCTCTGCAAATCTGAGCCATAATCCAACTATTCTATCCGAACGAACTTTTGACTCCGAGAACTTCATGCACTACCTCTGACTAATCTGTCAACCAAATACCGCTTAACCACCGAGAGTCTCACTATCTATCCAAGCCATAATTCGAGGACTGAGCTCGTTGAAACCATCTTCCATCAATCCGTCATTCTGTCATGAATCCATCAATTTTTTTGAACTGCCATGTTCGACTTATCGCACTACCACTTGCAATTATTCTCGAAACTAAAGACTTGCTCCAAATTCATATATGTATGCCATGCTTTGCAATGCACATCCAACTTGCTCGAGCAGCACAGTAATTTTCTCCTATGTTGCTCTCTCATTTAGCTATCTTTAAAAGTCTATCCGCCATAATCCTTGCTCTCGTTCCATTCCTTAGCCCGTCTTGATTTCTCTATGTTCCGATTAGTCCACACACTCTCAATGACCCGTGCATCAGTTTCAATATAAATCTCAAATCCATATTGCCTTTACTTGTTGCCTCAATCCGCCTCAGTACTGTAAGTGTTAACTTCCAATCTGACTTAACATCAATTATACTTGCTTCATGCCCGTTTACGTCTTCCGAAGAACTCGTCTACCATTGTTACACTATTCAGCCAAATTTTTACTTCCGCTAAACTTGAGTCAAACTTTCCGAGCGCCAATATCCAAAATACCTTAAGTTCGTAAGAATCCATCGCATTATCCCTCCAAACCAGATCGTGTTTCATTGCTCAACCAACAGATCCAATGCATTTCCATAATTTCATAGTCCGTGCTCGCTATCATTCGATTCACCCATCACTCGCTCAAGTGTATCCCAACTATTTATTCCTCATGCTCAACTCTCTCTTTGCATTCATGAATGCTCCACCGAACTTTCAAATCATGCAAGCAAACTTTGATATTCAGCTTTCCATCTGATCGATCTCAACTGTTTCCAATACTTGGTTCGCATAAATCCTTCAAATTCCAAACAGTCTTTCCATTGCTTGTTCCGATTTTATCCCTCTCTCAAGTCCAACGATATTTTTATTTGTACAAGTCCATTCTCGATTGCTCAACTCAACATTAACTTGCTTCATTTTTTATTCTTCCTAAATCAGCCGATGTGTACCAACCAACTTGTATTCCTGTTACCTGTGTCCATTGAGGCAATTTCTTTTAGATCTTGTCCAAAATATTCTAATGCCACTTAACTATGTGATATACCATATACCACTCAGAATCAAGTCGCTCCTTATGTTACCCTTCCTTGCACTGATCCAAGATTCGTTCGAACCATCTCTTATGCATGATCCTGCCATCCCCAACTCAAGTCTGATATAAAACTCAGCCAATGCATGAACTATCTAACTCTTTCATTAATCTTATTGTGCAACTTGTACCAAGTTCCATTCTCAATACTTCCAACTATTTCTCAAACCGTCCGATACTTTCGCTACACGAGCAACCCGTGCAACGATCTCTTCCAAGTAATCCAACTTAATATCCAATTATTCCTCATATTTGTTGTACGAGCAACTCGTGCAACGCTATCCTGATATCCCTAAGCCAACTCAAACCTGCTCAGTCAATGCTCTATGTGATATACCCAGCCAAAAATCTAACTTCCATCCAACACATTCTCTACACGAGCAACTAGTGCAATGCTCCATCCTTATTCGATGCTTCTACTCACAATATGCCACATAACCAATCTCGTCTGCCAACCAACTGATCCACTGATGCAATCAGAAACTCTCCGAACGACAAGCCAAGCCAGCGCAATGATACCTCTCTCAACTTGCTGCACAAATGCAACAACATCCAACGATACTAAACGATCTCCCGAAAACCAACAATAACAATGCAACAAAAAATAACATGCAGCCACAACTAGCAATATATAGACTTATTGCATGAAACATCCAATGCGGCACCGAGTAGAGCCAAGAGCTAAATGACACGCGGAAGCTATTTAGAGTTTGTGATGAACCAAACGACAAAGTTCGAGAAAATGAACCGGGCCCTCTGATACCAATATGTCATGCCCCAATCTCCCGCAAGCTCAATCGTCCCCACTAAATATGAATCACCATGTTACAGCGCTCAAACTAGATAATCGTTTTCATCGGGACGTGATGCCATATGAGCCTGGAGTTGCGCTCGTACAAGACGATGTTGTCAAACACCAAAGTTATTATCGAAACGACCAAGTTGTAGCGAAAGTCAAGTATTGTGTACCAAGCACACATCAGAGTATACGCAGCGAAGCTCTCGATAGTATATATTCTATAACATTATTTTCTTAATATCAATAAATTCACATACCATCAAATGCATGTTATAATATGCATTCAACAAAAATCTCATGTATTATCCATAACCCTAACTAAGTTAAGAAAAAAACATTGAAAGAAAACATC
Source organism: Iris macrosiphon (assembly GCA_036927795.1). NCBI lineage: Eukaryota > Viridiplantae > Streptophyta > Magnoliopsida > Asparagales > Iridaceae > Iris > Iris macrosiphon. The sequence continues at coordinate 150,770,215 of JAYESA010000005.1, read as the reverse complement.
ATTACACTATAAGGAGAGGGGAAGAATCTCACCCCGGGCAGCGTGGTGGTGGTGTTGCCCGGTCGCTGTGGTCGACAGCGGGCGGCGAGTCTCGCCGAAGGGGAGGTTATGGTGTGGGTGTTGATGGTGATGATGATTGTGAAGATGTTGATGATGTGGATGATGAAGAGGGAGTCAAAGTGGTCATGGGGTGGTGCTGGTGGTGGTGTGGGGTGGTGCTGGTGGTGTGTGGTGTTCGTGGGAGAGGTTGTGGGGGTTAAGGGAGGTGGTATTGCGGCTAAGGGTGGTGGTGGTGGTGCTGTTGAGTGCAGTGGGGAAGCCCGACTAGAGGTGATGGCGGTGGTGCGGATGATGTCGACCGGGGTTGAGGGAGGCCGGTCGGCTGGAGGTGGTGGCCTCGTGGCAGCTGGAGTAGGGTGGTCGTCCCGGCGGTGGATGGAGGAGGATACTGGTGGAGTGTCCTGAGTTGGCTGGAGGGGGAAGCTCGGCCGAGGTTGGGTTGTATTGGCCAGGGTTGAGTTATATTTTGAGGAAGAAGAAGAAGAAGAAGAAGAAGAAGAAGAAGAAGAAGAAGAAGAAAGGGATAAATAACCTACGGTTAGGAGAAGGAGGGAGGAGAGAGAAGGTGGGGGTTTCCTAAGTGTGGGGATTAAGGCCTGCTTGGGAAAGTATGTATGAGAAGACATTATATAAGGAATGGTGACTAGGAGTGTGTGGTGATGATGCTCCATATTTGAATGAGTGGCTAGGATTGATCATGGAGGATTTTTCATCCAAAAGAGAGGGGTGTTGACTAGTCAAAGAATGGAGGGCTCTCCATTTGGTTTGAACCAATACGGTGTTGCCACCTAGTGCAATATTTGTAAATAAGTCCCTTAAATTTGGGTATTTACACAAACAAATAAAATAATGGAAAATTTGTGAGAGAATTGTGGATTAAAACGGGATTAGTCAAAGTTGGTATCCCCAATTTAATTAGAATAAATTGTCATGTCCTCTTAAATTAAATGGGAGCACATAGGGTCTCAATTTGGAGTGACACAAAGGTCATGAAGGGTGTAGGCTTAGTGTCACTCTTTGACCTTTTAATTGGTCTGGCTCAACGGGTTGAGTTGGTGTCTCAAAATTGATGGCAACGACATAGGTGCGCGACACATGATTAAATAATAGATTTTGGATACGGAAAGTTATACAAATAAATTAGAGCACAAGGGATTATGATTTTGAGTGACGAAAAATTCCAGCGCCTAAATTGGTGTGTCAAGTCAAGAGTGCAACAATCTGTTGGAAATTATGGACTGATGTTGGGCTTCGAATATTGCAACAACGGTAGGACGCACCAAGGGTTTAATTAAATAATCAGAAATCTGTAACCTCACTTCTAAACCTCAATTTCCTGATGTCAAACCAAAATTTTCTTACCCAAAATCAGCCTATCTATAGAAATAAATGAGGGGATTTACATATAGTTTTCCCTGTCAAGTAATGGCGTGTCTTTTGGATGATAAACACTAGAGCATGACACTCTTTCTCGACTGGATTATATCTGTGTTTTGCTCCGATCATAGTTCTATTGAGGTAGTAGATAGCTTGATCATAGACATTGTCTTTATTTAGAGTGAGAAGAGCACCGAGAGAATGATCTTTTGCTCGGACATAGAGTAAGAAGGGCTTTCCTATGACTGGAGCTACCAACACCGGAGGGGTCTTGAGATACTTCTCAATATCATCAAATACTTGCTGACACTCATCTTTCCAAGTGAAAGAGACCCCTTTCTTCATGAGCTAAGTAAAGGGTCGACATCATCCAGAGAGATTGGCGATGAACCTCCTGATGTATGCCAGCCTTCCTTGCAAACCACAGAGTTCTTGCAGGTTCTTCGGAGGGTACATATCCAGAACAGCCTTGGTTTTCTCAGAGTCAATATGAATACCCTTTGCGGTTATGATAAAGCCTAGGAACTTGTCATGGGAGATCTCCATGAATGACTTGGTAGGGTTTATCTTGAGCTGGTAGGCTCACATCAGTTCAAATACCGTCATGAGATCATAAAGATGATCATCTTAGAATCATCTCTTAACAACGATGTCATCAACATAATATTCTACTATCTTACGCAAGTGGTCACAAAAGATAGTGCTCATGGCGCCTTGGTATGTGGTACATGCGTTCTTCAGACCAAAGTATATCACTCTATAATAATACACCCCTATTAGTGTCTGTAATGACATGTGTGTCTCATCGTCAAGAAATATTTTGATCTGATTGTAACCCAAAATCCCATCTATAAAGGACATATGATCAAAGCCACAAGTGTTATCGATCATCATGTCTGTAATTGGAAGAGAAAATTTGTCCTTTTGACAAGCCACGTTTAAATCATGAAAGTCTATGTAGACTCAGATTTTCCCGTTATTCTTGATGACAAGGACAATGTTAGCTACCCAGTCTGGGTATTGTTCTTCTCGAATGAAGTAACTTGCTACTAACTTATTTACTTCAACTTCGATGGCGTTCATAATGTCCTGATGGAATCGTCGTTGCTGCTGCTTCACAGGCTTGACGTCTTGCAGGATATTTAGCTTGTGTACCTCTATGCATGGATCCAAGCCTACCATGTCCTCGTAGTTCCATGCGAAGACGTTAATGTATTCCCTTACCAGCTGGATAAAGGATTCGTGCTCTTTTGTCTAGAGATTTCTACTAATAAATATAGGTTTATGAGCTACATCGTTGCCAAAATCAACTTGTATAACCTGGTCTTCAGTAGGAGGCTCCCGTTGCTCGAACCGCAATTTCCATAAGATTTTTAGTTTCTGAGCCCACGGTTCTATTTTGAAGAGTTCGATTGGATGCTCATCGTCCTCTCCTAGATCCGTTGATGCCATATTACTAGACAATGCTTGTTTGAGTACCTCTCCAATGCTAACGTCGGAGTCCCAGACGAAAGATCACGAAGAGTAAGACTTCGTGTCATCTTCTTCCTCCAAGCCCTCAAGAGTGCTAGAAGGAGTGATATATCTTAAACCATGGACGGTTCGTTGGTAATAAGTCTCAGGTTTGCCTTTTGGGGCAAAGTAATTCAATAGCAGTCGTCGACCTTTGTCATAGTTTAGGCCTTGGTCGCTCTTCAGATCATATTATATTTTCTGGATAATACACTTAGTCTCGATGTTGTAGAGGTGAAGTTACAGGTTTGTCTCATCTCCTTCTTGCTGAAATGATGAAGTAGGCATCCTGATTAAGGAGGATTTGATCTGTCGAGTGAGTCGTGGCTACTTGCGTATACAGATGTAGGCCAAAACTGTGCTCCCGAGAGTATGCGACATTCCACTGTGCTACGATGAAGTAGCTCAAGGAGAGACCCTTACTGAGAAAATAAGGCACTTTCTCAAAAGGGATTTATCGTCGAATGATGATGCGTCAGTAGATGCTGCGATGTATTCTTCAAACTCATCTTTAGTGGCTGCCAGTGACGCTGGCGATGCCAGAGCTTTCCTATAGAGTTTGACTACCAGCTTCTCTGGGGTTCTCATGACAGGGGATTTCTTATTTGGATGGTTTCTCAATCTCCAAGGCTTGACCACTGGGGATTCAGGTGTCTTCTTACGAATCTTGACTACCAAAGGAATAGCTGCGGGGACTGGACGCCCTTTCAGACAAATCCTTAGAGAAGTGTCTGAAGCTATAATGGTATCGGCTTCATCGTCAGCGTCGTTGGCAACTTCGTATGAGTGGATTTGTTTGTACAAAACTGAGTCGGAGTAGTACGCCTCAATTTTCTTGAAAGGTTCCACGTTAGTGAATTCTATTGACGATGCCATCTTTGTTGACGTACTTCAAGCATTGATGGATAGTAGATAGAATAATCATATTTTTATTATCTGTCATTTCCCATTTTCGATATACGTATTTGGGATATATTAGTTTTCCTGCATATTAATTCTTGCTTGCATGACAATTTATAAACCCCCTGAAAATTTTAGAATTTTAATATTCCGTAACAGTTGAAAATTTCTTCACTTGTTGTATTATTACTGATATTGTTTTACTTGTTATCCTTACTTGGTGTCACTACCATATTTTTTTGGAAAGGGTATTTTAGTAATTTTATATTTAATTAAATATTATGCATAATAAATAATTATTTATGGTATTATAATTATTGTTAGATGTTAGTTATTTAATTTGGACTTTTGTTAGTGGACCTAACTAGTTTAGTTTAGACCCATGGACCAACATGAATTAATTGATAGAATTTAGCCCATTTAGAAAGCCCATTGTTAAGGAGATGGATTAAATTAATTAAACCATTAGACTAGAAGCTTTCCTCCTTAATTATTTTTTCATGAGAGGCCCCAAGGGGTATATTGGACTTTTTTCTAATAACTTGAGGGAGGGAAAATGGGCCAGCCTATATTTAAAAGAGGGGGAAAATTCTCTCTTCTCTTTTCATTCCAAAACTAGATCTAGAATTTTTCTTAACAAAATTCCTTCATTTCCACTTTATTTCCCAACCAAATTTTATTCCAATCCCTTCCCAAATCACCATTGGAGACTAGATAAGCAAGAATCTAGAAGAAGAAAGCAAGGATCTACAAGTTGGAGCCAATTTTATCTCATTTGGAGGTTGCATTGGGAATCCATCTCCCAATAGGTACAATTTAGTTTTTTTCCTTAAATTAGGTTCTAAATCTGAGATTTAACCATAAAAAATCAACCCATATGCATAGGCTATCCATAGAATTTGGTTTTGTGTTCATAGGAGGCCCATTGAGAAAGTTATAGTACTTTTTGTGTCAATTTTGGAGAAATTTTGAGATTGACAATTGTTGTGTGTCAATTGGTCCTATAGATCAATTTGGCATGTGCTTGTGTGTTTGGGACTAGTATTGTATCCAAAATTGGGTACGTGTAGGTCGTATCCCAATAATTTGTTGATACACGTTGATTTAGGGGGTTTTTTCTTCGACACGGGACTTTGTACATGTTATATTTTGACACGGATACGTAGATTTATATTTGACCCTTCATATTGTTCATAAATAATATATATGACTTGTTTGTGTCATTCGGGGTAGACTCGTGTCGCATGCGTATCCTAGATCTAGTGGGATACGGGGTGATACGTTCCATGTGTGTGCAATTTAATTATAGATCTATTCTTTGGTATTCTTATTTCATGGTGATATGTAATTATATAGTGTATATATACATGTATATTATTGTGACAATATTTATGTAATATTGTGTCTTAGATCTATGTACCTATGTATATTTTATATGTGTATATATTGTATGTAGTTATTCTTCTACATATGTATATATTGTAGTATATATGTTATGTGTAAAAATGTACATATGTTGTTACTATATATATATATATGTTATTATTATATGTGTTTATTATGTACATATAGTCTATATAGTTGTAACTATGTGTATATATGATACTATATTGTAACTATTATTGTGTAAGTATATATATATTGTAGTGTATATATATATATATATATATATATATATATATATATATATATATATATATATATATATATATATATATATATATATATATATATATGTTTAAATGGATATTTATATGTTGTTATATTATATTTATATATGTATGTTATATGATTATATATATACATATACATATATGTATAGTTATCTATATATATTGATATGTATGTGTGTGTATGTTACTATATAGTTATTATGTACATAATACTAGGGAGGGTATATGTATAGTTATTAGTAGTAATTATGTATATAGATATATATATATATATATATATATATATATATATATATATATATATATATAGATAGATAGATAGATATACTATGTGGGTTATATATATATATATATATATATATATATATATATATATATATATATATATATATATATATATATATATATATATATATATATATATATATATATATATATAGCGACAGCAGCAAAGGGTGACAGCCGCTATCACCAAAGCAACAGCAGCCGCTGTAGCAGCAACTACAGCAAAGGGTGACAACAGCCACAACTGTCACTAAAGTAGCAGTAGCAGCAGCGGGAATATTAGCAGCAGCGGCGACAGCAGTTTAGCGACGGCTGCAAACCGTCGCCAAAGCAGCAGCAACAGTGGGAACAGTCAACAACAGTAGCGATAACATAATTAGCAACAGGCAGAACCTTCACTAAAGGGGCAGTGTATCAGAGTATCAGAATTTCAGAACTGTTTTTAGTGACAGTTGGCAGATTTATATATTATATACTTATATAGATATAGATAGATATTTATATATATATTGGTGTTAATATATAAGTAAATATATTCTTAAATTGCTAATTACATTATAGTATATGTATAATAATTAGTATAGTATGTATATATATATATATATATTACGGGTAGTTAATATAACAAGATATTGGGTATTACCTTGAGGAACCAAGGTAATTAGGGATACCCAAGATATTGAGTTTGGGTATCAAATTTTGAATTATTGTTGAGATACCAAGTTGGTTCAAAACCACGGTACCTATTAAATATTTGTAATTATAATTCTATATTATTAATAATTGTTTGATATATATTTATTGATATTTTACTTATGGATTCACGTATTTGGAGATACGGTATCCTAATATTAAGATATGGTTTTTATGGCTTAGACTTTAGTATCTTGAACCCAATATTTTGTGTTAGACTTGTGCAACCTAGAAATAGGTAATTGACAATAGTTGACCATAGTTTGACTATAGTTGACCATAGTTGACCATAGTTTGACTTTTGACTTAGAATTGATTTTTGACCTAGAAGTTGACTAGTTTAACTTATTTTCTTCCCGGAACCTTGTATTGATGTTGTATTCCATATCTAGGTCTTCGAGGCACCATATCAGACATCTGTGAGACTATTATTTAGACTTCAGGTGAGTACATTCTCTAATACTTTCTTATTTATGATATTCTCTATGTTCATTATATCTAGTATAGATATCCATGTTCTCTTGACACTATGGTTACACGGATTGGTATATCCAGATCTCGTCATGAGATGTTATTCCTTGGTATATGGTGTATATGGTGCAAGTATTGTTTCATTGGTTATCTTGTACATGTACAAATACTGATTCCCAGGAAGACTAGCTATCTTCTTGGGGAATCTCGTGCCATAGCATACCGTGGTTGGATCTATTATACCAGTCGAGGGTGGAGAGTACTTTAGTGTAGATATGTGATCAATATCCCTATTGTATCATGTACTATTATTGAATAGTATTGAACATATACCGTACGTATGATTAGCCAGGCCATATATATTGTATCATGTTCCCAAGCCGATCACAAGTTAAAGCTAGTACTCACACACTTAGTCATTAGTATTCTTGTTCATTGGCATATTTGTCATGCCTCAGTCCCAAAATACGTAGGACTAGGACACGTAAGCATACCAGCCGTATGAATATGGCACTCCAATATATGGAAACCATAACACACGTACGCTGTATATGAATAACAAAATCCACAAGTGGTATAAATCCATCATAAGTCACATGGTATAATCTAGATCTCATCCATAGAATCAATATAAATAAATGACTAGTATCTATGAGCTAGATATCAATATGAGGTATCTCAAGATGACAGTCGGATGGAAACAAATCCACTACCGAACTAGAATAGAGAATAAACAAGACAAATAATATAAATACAACCTCTAACAATCACGAGGCTCGAAGAGAAGCCCTCTAGCAATATAAGTAGCCAGTCCAGATCTGCGCTCCTGCAAATACTCATGAACAATATACCTGGAAAGGGACCAGGTCCTCAGAGGGACATAAGAAGATACATAAAAGCATGCCATAAAGTAAATACTGTAAAAACTCCAGGGTGACCTAACTATCTAAGTGAAATACAACTTGAGGACAACTTTGAGAGTATGGGAAAGTGTAGGCTAGACATATGCTGACGTAATTCACCAATCGTGACAACTGGCTAGTATATGCCACATATGCCCCCATAGGAGGGCGCTCAGTAATAACGTCTATCTCCGAAGAGCATGGCAGCAGTATAGTATATCGGCCATATCGCTCCGGAGAACGTGGCAGCAGTGTAGTATATATCGTCTATATCACTCTGTCGAGTGTGGCAGCAGTGTAAAGAAAGTGGGGTGTCCCATACGTCTACAAGTAGTCCTCCCCGTCCAATGATCTAAGCATGTTGTATCCACAATACGCCTTAGCTACTACGTCGCGACGTCGTAACTCTGGCTCATAGTCTGTCGTTAGAATAATAGTCCATCCTTACAACCAAACAAGGATAAGGATCGGCCCATCGTGCTACGCTAGTCTATGCTCCGCCTACTAATAACTGCTAGGTCTTCTAATATGTATCACTATTAGCATTTATACCCTATCCGTCACACGACTTACACGTACAGGTGGCCAACCACATACGCAAGTCCGTGCCCTACATGAGACTCACAATACGTGTAAGAAAAGTGTCAAGGCCTGGGAGTCATACCAATAACTCCACAACTTTAGGTGGGTCTACTAGACACTAGGTCAGACACTATCCTAACATCAACGTCTCCGTTGACTGCACCCGAGTCTCTCTCGGACGCGCACAGTCATATAATATAAACTAATAAACATGCAACTAACAATATAACTGAATTTAAACAGTACAACTAAGGCAAGGTATACTTGCCTGGAAGAGGCTGCATAGCACCAATAATCTGCTCCTGAAGTCACACAGATAAATCCAACAGATCTTCGGGGTTAGCGTGCACAGGTACGGGAATCGGGGGTGACTGCTGCGGGTTGTCTGGCAAGGGTGACGGGTCATGGTGATGATTATGATATTGGTGGTGATATGGATGATGACTCGGACGGTGGTGATAATGTGGATGATAATAGTTTAGGGGGTAATGATATGGATGATGGTGATGACGAGGACGATGATTGGGCTGATGGTGATGATGATGACATATTCATGGTGTAGATGATGATGAGTATGATGATAGGTTAATTATGAGATGATGATGATGACGAAGACGATGACATAGACAATGGTGATGACAAGGACGATGATTAAGGGTTTTGATGTGATGATTAAGGGATGATTAGGGTTTATGTGTTGACAATGAATGGTGATGATGAGGAGTTGATATGAGGATGATGATGATTCTTGTGGCTGCCGGAGGTTTCCTGCCGGAGTCCAACCATGGGGAGGTCCGACAAGGAGGGGGATCGAATAGGGAGAGGACGGAGGAGGGGATCGTGATAATGGTGGTGGTAAGTTGGGTCAGGAGTCCTGTTCTCCGGCAAGGAGGAGAAGAGGGTGGTGGTTCGACCGAAACGAGGTGGAGATGCTGATAGGGAAGTGGGAAGAACGAGGTGGCCGGAGGAGGCTCAGGCGAGGCTCGGTGGTCGTTCGGGGAAGATGGGGAGGGGATATGGCCGGGTCGTGCTCAGGGGGAAGACATCGACGAGTCGTGCGGTGTCGTCTGGGATGTCCGGCGGGATGAGGAACAACAGAGGCTCGGGTGCGGCCTAGGTGTAGCTGTCCCCGACGAGTGCAGGTCGGCGAGGGTGGGTTCAGGTGAACCACGGCTTCTGGTCGACGAGGTGGAGGAAGGAGAGGCAGGGTGGATGGGAGTTTGAAGTGGAGCTATGGTCGAGGCTCGAATGTGGTATAGTCGAGGAACTCGGGGACGACACCGGAGTTGCTCAGGGTCGAGATAACGGGGAGGCAACGACGGAAAGTCGGTCGTGGCGGTGGAAAACTGGGAGGAGGATGAGAGGTCGGGCTGAGAGATGATCGACGAGGTCAGGGTGGCCGGGGACTGATCAACGAGGAGGTGGTGCAGTGCTCTTAGGCGAGTGGGGCAGCGGCGCAGCGAGGCGGGCCTGGGCTTCTCGTGGCGAGGAAAGCGGTGATGCGGGTTGGGTTGACGGGGTGCCCGGTGCAGGTGGTCTGAGGCAGAGTGCAGCGGAGGGAAGGCTACTCCGGCGAGGGGGACTGGCCAGGGAAGGGTTGCTCCGGCGAGATCTCCGGTCAGCTGGCCGGGGAAGAAGAGGGATGATAGGTTGAAGAAGATGAATATCGGCTAGGTATATTTTGGGTTTGGTTTACAATAGAAAAGGAGAGAAAAAATTTGTATATAAATGCATATGAACTAGGGTTTTATTGACCTAGGAGTGGGCTTGGTCAATGCCCCTTGGGCTTGGGCTTTGGCTCTCATGGAAATGTTGGGAGGGCTAGAATTTGCATTAATTAAATACAAGGATAGGTTTAAAATAAAAGGGGAGATGTTGCGCGTTTGCACATTCCAAAAATTATGGGAAAATTCACGTAAAGGGAAAATTGGGTTTCTTCACGTATTGTCCAATGGTGGGGACACCTCAATGTATTTTTGCATAAAAGCCCCCAACAATTAGAAAATTATACAAAGACGAAAATTGAATTTAATTAATTAAATTGAATGCGCACGATGTTCTGGAATTAATTAGGGGTACATGGGAATAAAATTAGGTGGGACACAAGTATCAGGGACGTAGAGGGTACAATATAGAATATTAATAAAATTTGGGTTGTATACAACGGTCAAGATTGTGTCTCTAATTTAGATTGGAACGCACAAGGGTACAAAGTCAAGATTTATTTAGGATAAAATAATATCGTCCGTGACGTTTATTGTGCGACTAAAATGTACCACAAGAAAGCAATATTATAAGTTATACAAAGGTCAGAATAGTAGGCGGGCACGTCTAGGACAAGGTTGTGAAATTTGTAGAAAGGTAATGGCTAGTGAGGTGCTCCAATTATTGAAACAACGGCAAGGTGCGCTAAGCGATATAAAATATTGTATAGTTAAATCAAATGTCGTGTTCTAGTTCTAATTGGGTTCAACTAGCCCTAATTTCACTATCTACGCAAAGTAGACCTAATTTTTGGGTGAGAGGGTTTACAATATTGTTCATTATTGTATTTATTCTAGTATTTTCTTATTATATATATATCTCTCGTATCTATTGTGCATCTTGTATATTCACATCTATTTACTGTTATATAGTTTTTATCATTGATTAGAACTGCTATTAGAGATGTACTCTGCTCCTTTCCTGACTGGATATATTTTTCCAGATAACACTGAGGAGTGGTACCCTACCTATTATGGACCTCAGGATATTGTGGGTCTAGAGTCTGAGACCCTGGCTCAAGAGGGACTTATCCCAACTGAGACAGTTGACCCGGGTGTAGTAGCTTCTTAGTATTCTTTGTACTAGATTTGTCTCCAGCTTATTTTTAGTATTCTTTCAGACTCATTGATGTATTATTTTAGACTCATGAGTTGTATTGTGACTATTCTATTCTATTCTTTATCTGATTCATGCTCGTTTCTATCTAGTTGTGTGATTGAGTATATGGCTATTGTTGGTGGTTCTTTATATCGCTAGATAGATTATCCAGACAGCGTTCTACCGCCGATTCTGCGGCATAGGCTGGCGTTGTTTCCGACTTATACCCTTACACCGGGTGTGGGTCATGACACATTTTTAGTTGTGGCCCATGCAGGTCTAGCTTCGCAAGTTATGCGATGTTGTGGTAGTACGACAATTTAGTTGTACTACTGCGAGCCTGCGATAGGATATAGGATATAGGTTTAGATACTCAATCACATCTAGGAAAATTCTTTTGATTCAACTATTCTCCTTTGATATTGATACTTGATCTCTTAATCTGTCCTTTCCTTGAATGTCTTACATCATGCACCATATTGATTCTTTCTTTTGCTTTGTCTCAGGATGCCGCCTAAGACTAGATCCTAGCAGGGGAGAGTAGTTTCTGAGAGGTTTGCGATATCCCGAGGGCCTACACCAGTCACTTCTCCGGTGATTGGAGTGTCAGCTACTTTCGGAGGTCCACCACCTACTCAAAGGACTATGCTAGCTGTATCTGAGTGACTTCCACCTCCACCTCCTGTGCTAGCAAAGGCAACACAGATGTTTACACTATTTCGTGAGATACTCGAGGCACAGTAGGCTCAGTTAGAGGCACATCAGAGGCAGATCGACGTTCTATGATAGGGCATCGAGAGTGCTCATCAGCTTGCTCGTGCCATAGTCGAGAGAGAAATTTTGGTCCAGCAGCAGGTTGTTCCTCAGGTTGCTCAGTGTCATGACCCGCACCCAAAAAATTAGGCATGAGTCGTGGGTACATCCAGCCTACGCCACAGAATCGGCGGTAGAATACTGTCTAGGTTCGTTCTAGGTCACAACTATATATATCTCGCAATAAACTGTCAAGATAACCTCTCCAAAAGGAGGGCAATATCATAATATATATATAAACTCAATCACAAACTAGGGGAAAAGTAAAAGCACGATAGAATATCAAGCAAAAAAATAAAGAACCAAAGAAAGCAAGTACAATATCCAAATATACAGTCCAAGTCTAAAAGTCTACAACATCTCACAAAAACAAAATAATAAATAGTAATACAATCATACAAAATATCAACTAGGAGCAACCCAGTGAAACCCACCTAGCTATACTAAGGCGCTAGCGGCGTCTCCTCGGCTGGGACGGGCTCCTTCTCAAAAACAGGGTCGCAACACTCCATGACACCTGGCCCATAGAAGGTCGGGCAAAAATTCTCAAGATCCTCTGGAAAAAATATGCCCAATCAGGACTAGAGCGAAGTACATAACTCTAAAAGCAACTCCAAATACATGGTAAGGTGTATATGACTACCAATAGAAAAGTATACAAGATGCACAGAAAAATAAATATATGGTAGAACTGATAAAGTAACTGCAATATAAAACTGGAGAACAATACAAGTAGTAGAGAAATAACTCAGTTATGTTATCGGCTTAGGTTGCACATGAATAATCTATAATAACTCCGTTATGCGTGAGTTGCATAACCGACATACACATGAATACTGTTTGGCTTTGATCACATAACCAACTCCTACTCTCCTCCCCCACTAATACTCTTGGATCCAACAATGACACGCTACGTACATGATAAATAACTCGCACACATAAAGGTGAGAGCACACGAAGCACATGATAGCACATAAGAATTAATACCCAAAGCACATGATGAAATACACGTGATAGAGTACCCGCTGAACACGGTAAGGGGGATAACATCTCATGACGGGATCCAACTAGTACCAGCTCATGAAATAATTTGTCAGAATCAAGTATTACAGTTCTATAACAGGTGATATATACACTATCATGAAATGAAAACAATCAGAGGTAGGTACTCGCCTGACGTCCTGAGCAACTGGTGAGGATCGAGATCCGGACTTGTCGCAAGGACCTATTATAAAAATTAAGGTTAAATAGGGTTCTAAAGAGTTAAACTGATATAAAATAGCTAAAAATAAGCTTCTAAGGTTATTCTAGGTCGAACGGATCAAACCGGTAAAATATGGGTTAAAAAGTCAACCCGGGGTCCAAACAGTCAACTATAGGGCAAAACTAGGTCAAACGTTGACTTTTGTGGTCAACAGAGGCAAATACGGTCAACACTAGGTCAAACTAGGGTGCCCCTAAAATTCTAGGTTAAAACTAGCTCATTAAGCTAGTAAACCCTCAAACTCGCCTCTTTGAGATACCGGGATACCCTCGGTATCCGATACCTCAACCTAAGCTATACACCCCGCATAAACCGACTAACACATACGCTAACACGTATAAATATATACACCTATACATATAAACCCAACTCTAAACTTATTCCTAGGCAAACGCCTAAAACCTCGCCCCGATACCCAATACCTTGGGTATTTCAAGGTATTGAGATACCTTGATATCTCATGGTATTGAGATATCCAACTTACCCCTCTCTAACACTACTAACTAGCTAACTATCTATGCATATATATATACCTAGCTATATATCTAGGCTAATATATATATATCTAAACACATATGTATATATCTATTTATATGTCACGTCCCAGTCCCAAAATACACGGGACCAGGTCACGTGGCAATAGCCAGCTGACACGTCTTCGTGGATATTCTAATTTAATGGATCCAGACGAAGAGTGCTACGCTGTCCTAAATAACTAACAAGTCCAATCTCAATCAACAACGGGTAATCTAATCTCATCCACAAATATGAACAACAAGGAATACTGAAATAAATACTGGAAATAAACATCAGTTTGAAATATCAAAGTACAACCCAAGATGTCTGGTGGGAACAAACCCACTACTATGACAAAATAAAAGTACTGAATAACAGATAAAGAAATAATGACTAGGGCATCGGCTGACTAGATGATGATGCACCCAATCTTAGGAAGAAGGCCTACCAACTGATCACGGGAACTCTGACGGTAACACCTTTAGCTCCTCCTCGGTAGCTAATCTCGTCTCCTGTCCTGGGCCGTATACTGTGGGGTAGTAAGCCTCGTCCAAATCTGGAAAGGGCCAGGTCCTCAGAGGGACATAACAAGATATATAGAAATATGCCATAAAGTAAATACTGTAAAAACTCGAGGGTGATCTAACAAGCTAAGTGAAATGCACTTTGAAGACAACCTTGGTACGTATGGGTAGGTAAAAAGGTATAAAGCGTAGCATCGAGCCAGAGGTTAAGTACTTGGCATTAGCTGTAAACTGGATGCCAGATGTATATGCTGACTACATCACCGATCATGATAGCGCGCAGCTAGTAACCTCTGTCGGATGTATCGACAAGCATATACTCCCACAACCGGGTAGCACTGATCCCATACCCGGGTAACCTGAGCCCATAACCGGGTAATACATGTCCCATAACCGGGTAATACTGAGGCTCACGGCCCCGTAGTTTACTCTGAAACTACGGCAACCAAGTGTCTGTCCCATACGCCTACTAATTGTCTTCCCCACCCAATGTAAATGTACAAGTCGTAACCACGATGTGGACACCTCATTCTATAATGCAAGTCTCTAGAGTAATACGCAACTACGCTAAATACCGTCACACGTGCTGCTCACACCGATGGCCAGGTGAGAATGAGGCACGCGTCCCTACATGAACTCACTCTGTGACATGTATGATACGTGTCAAGGCCTAGGGAGTCATACCGATAACTCCGCAACTTCAGGTGGGTCCACTAGACTCTAAGTCAGACGCAAGTCCTAACGTCAATGCCTTCGTTGACTGCACCCGAGTCTCTCTCGGACGCGCACAATTAATATAATAAACATGCATCTAATACAAAATTTAAACAGTACAACAAGGCAAGGTATACTTGCCTGGAACTCTGGTGTGCGCAAAAAATGCTCCGGAACTGGCAGTTAAGGTAGCACCGTCTCGAATGCCTACGAACAGATAACCAAAATTATAAATCACTACATTGCACTAAGCTTAATTACTTATGCTAACATAGAGCAGGTATACATACACAATACCTATACATGTATCTACATTAAATAATTTAATAACATATATACATATATTTAATTATGTATTTAGACATATTTATATTTATTCATTATACATATATATATATACATAACAACCATAAATATATTTATATAGTATAACACTTATATACCTATATACATAGTACATATATAACTAATACAATACATGACATATCTACATATATACATAATCACACATATATACATAAGTCACACATATATATATATATATATATATATATATATATATATATATATATATATATATATATATATATATATATATATATATATATATATATATATTATATGCATCTATGTAAAAATAACACTATCTATACATTATATATACGTAATTACAAATTTACATAAAATATATATTTACATATACATGTATATTTAACACAAATATAACACTTATTTTTATGTATACATTTGATAATACATATATACATATATTTACAATTGTACTTATATGCAAATATACAATATATATATGCATACAAATGTACACCATACGTATATATAAAATTATGCATCTTTATACATATACATTATACATATTATATACGTATACATACATATATATATATATATATATAGATATATATATTCATACAATACATTATATAAGTAAATACATATATATATATATATATATATATATATATATATATATATATATATATATATATATATATATATATATATATATATATATATATATATATATATATATATATATATATATCATTATGTATTATATACCAATATATTTACTATATATATATATACATATATTTAGTCTATACAGTATATATATACACTGTATATATATACAATATACATAGTTCATACAATATTTATAAATATATACTATATACGTATACGTTATACATACTATATACACATACATTTACATACAAAAACTAATTATATTTATATATATATAATATACCTATTATGTCGTGTCCAGGAGGGTGGGGTGTCAGGCGTGCAGTCGTTGCCGGCAAGGGGCGGCGGAGCTCCGGTGGGGACTCGGGAACAAGGGCAGCAGTAGTAGTCACAGCAGCAGTTGCTGCTGTAGTTACAATTTCGGCCGGCGGGGGCGGGGGCTAAGGGCGAGCTCTGGCAGGGACGGAGGTGGGGCGCTGGGGGTGTCGTCGACGAGTGGTGGTGGCAGGTCGGGCAGCGGTGGCGATGCTAGCGGAGGTCGGGGGTCGGCTCGGGCAGTGGGGGTGATGGTGATATTGTTGATGGGGGGCTGCTGGCGGTTCCCGAGGCGGAGGCGACGGTCGTGGTGGTAGTGACGGTGGTTCAGGTGGTCGTGGTGGTGATGGGGATGATGATGGTGGTGGTGGCGATGGGCTGAGGGGGAATGGCAGGGTGGTCGGGCCGCCCGGGTTGGTGTTAATGATGGTGAAGGAGATGGGGTTGGCGGTGGTTCAGGCTGTTGCTGGTGGTGGTGGCTGCAGGTGGCTGGGGGAGGGTGTTCCGGCGGTGAAGGGAAGGCCAGGAGGAGGAGGTGGTGGCTGTGGCGGCCTGAGGATCCGGTCGGAGGAGGGAGGAGGGCAATGGGGGTGGTCGGCTAGGGTTTGAGTTGAGTTTATGAAAAAATAATTAAAGGGAGGAGGATGTTGAATTTATACACATGTAGGGGTTGGTTTGACCTAGAAAAAGTTGACTTTGGTCAACATCCCCTTTTGGGTTGGGCCTTGGGCTCACATGAGGATGTTTGGGGCTAGAATTTGCATTAATTAAATTGAAACACTAGGTTCAATTGAGGAGGCGATGTTGTGCGTTTGCACATCAAAAAATTAAAGGAAAAATTATGTGAAGGGGAATATGGGTTTTCTTCATGCATTGTCTAATGATGTGGGCGCCTCAATGTATTTTTGCATAAAAATGCCCAACAATTGGGAAAATTGCACAAGGATGAAAATTGGGTTTTAATTAATTAAAATACCGTGCAAGGTGTTCTGGAATTAATTAGAAGTACATGGGATTAGAATTTGGTGGAGCACAAGTGTTATGGCATAAATGATTCAGTATAGAATATTAATAAAATTTGGGTTGCACAAAACGGTCAAGATTGTGCCTCCAATTTCGATTAGAACGCACATGGGTACAAGGTCATATTTTATTTAGAATTAAAATAAATACGTCCGCGACTATTGTTGTGTGACTAAAATGTAGCACATGGGGGAGTGGTCATGAGTCAGAATGGTAGGTTGGCAAGTCCAGGAAAAGTGTATGAAATTCGTAGGAAGTTAATGGCTGGTGAGGTGCTCCATTTATCGAAGCAATGGTAGGGTGCACTAGGAGATATCATGTTTTACAAAACTCTAAAATACTAAAATAAAATTCTAATTATCATCCAATTAAATCCTAGTCTCTCAATCTAAACTAATAATCCTAAATTTGGTCGAGGGGGTTTATAATCTACCCAACTTATAAGAATTTCGTCCTTAAAATTAAAATAACACATAATAAGCTACCAATCATCAAGCAATGTTACGAACATACCTAGGACTGGTGGAGCTGGCCTCTGCTCTATCTGTTGGGCTCTATCGACATATTGGGTACACTCATGAGCTTGATGTTGATTTGATCCGCACCTCAAACATAGTCCTAATCTTCTTATGCAATCCTTCTGAATATGTCCCTTCTTTCTGCAAAAGTGACATATTGGCGGCTCTCTCTGCTGATATGGTACTGTCTCCTATTGTGGCTGCACTCTTGGATGACGGATTGGTCCTCCTGCTCTGGGCTGAGCTTTGGCTGGTGTGGTCGTGCTGGAACGTCTTGCTCCTCTGCCGATAGCCTCCTGGATTCTTGCCTCTGAAAGAACCTCCTCGTAAGAAATCCTCGCCTGGGTGGTAGTGTACCTCTGTAGCTCGAACGTAAGGCCGTGATAGAATCTTTGGGACTTCTCTAGATCGTTGGGTATCAAGACGATGCCAAATCTGCTGAGTCGGCTAAACTCCGCATCGTATGCGTCAACAGTCAAGTTTTCTTGTTCTAGATGCAGGAACTGGGAGTACAGAGCATTTTTTACTGTAGCCGAGAAATACTTCGTATTGAAGTATTCTAAGAACTGTTCCCACGTCTGATTCTTGCCTACACTACGCTCAATAGAATCCCACCAATGATGGCTATTGCCTTTTAGTTGGACCCTCACTGCAGTCATCCAAAAGGTTTGGGTACAGTTGTGAAGCCTCTAGTAGCATCTCTATGTTGGCGACCCAATCAGAGATCTCCTCTGCAGTCTCGTTGCCCAAAAAAGTATTCGGGCCCATCTGGCGGAACCATCGTACAGTACCAACTGCCTGAGTTGGTGGAGGTGCTGGTACGGGTGCTGGGGTAGGTGTCCTCTCTAGAACTGCCATCAAACTCTATCTCAATGTCTCGGTCTGATGCCATTGTGCCTGCATCATGGCCTGAAAGAACTGAAGCATCTGCGGCTGTCCATCTGCTTATGGCATCTGAGGTGGATAAGGTGGAGGCGGTGGTAATGGGACCTCCGGCTGTGCAGTAGGTGTCTCCTCGGATGTCGGCCTCTCGGTTTGTGGTATCGGTGTAGCTCCTGAAGTCTGGCCCTCGAAATGCGACGTGGGGATCGTCTGGGAAGTCTGTCCCTCGTATTGCTGTGTAGGATCGCCCTGAGAAGTCTCACGCCATTGTATCAGCGGGGGCTGTAATGGTGGTTGTCCTCTAGGTAGTCCTTGGGATTCCTCCTCTCCTTGGGTGGTGTCGGTTGGCACCACGGTACTGGGTGCTACTCGTCCACTGCACAAGTTTATCTTGCTGCAAGAAATATAACTTCATTAAAAGAGTATAGGAATAACAAATGGGATGCAGATATTCAATTAACCAATGCGAAGGAGGTTCAAAGGCAGTAATCAAAGTGTATAAGATCTAATACTTTCTATCCTATTGCAGGCTCGCTGGGCATGTTACCATACCACAAGTGATAAACGGAGACCTGCATGGGCCACCACTAAAACCACGTCATGCCCCAGTCCCAAAATACACGGGACCAGGCCACGTGGCAATAGCCAGCTGATACGTCTTCGTGGATATTACAATTTAATGGATCCAGACGAAGAGTGCTACGCTGTCCTAAATAACTAACAAGTCCAATGTCAATCAACAACGGGTAATCTAATCTCATGAACAAATATGAACAACAAGGAATACTAAAATAAATACTAGAAATAAATATCAGTTTGAAATATCAAAGTACAACCCAAGATGTCTGATGGGAACAAACCCATTACTATGATAAAATAAAAGTACTGAATAACAGATAAAGAAATAATGACAAGGGCATCGGCTGACTAGATGATGATGCACCCAATCCTAGGCAGAAGGCCTACCAACTGATCACGGGAACTCTGACGGTAACACCTCTAGCTCCTCCTCGGTAGCGAATCTCGTCTCCTGTCCTGGGCCGTATACTGAGGGGTAGTAAGCCTCGTCCAAATCTGGAAAAGGGCCAGGTCCTCAGAGGGATATAACAAGATACATAGAAATATGCCATAAAGTAAATACTGTGAACTCGAGAGTGATCTAACCAGCTAAGTAAAATGTACTTTGAAGACAACCTTGGTAAGTATGGGTAGGTGAAAAGGTATAAAGTGTAGCGTTGAGCCAGAGGCTAAGTACCTGGCATTAGCTGTAAACTGGATGCCAGATGTATATGCTGACTACATCACCGATCATGATAGCACGCAGCTAGTAACCTCTGCCGGATGTATCGACAAGCATATACTCCCATAACCGGGTAGCACTGATCCCATACCCGGGTAACCTGAGCCCATAACCGGATAACACATGTTCCATAGCCGGGTAACACTGAGGCTCACAGCCCCGCAGTTACCTCTGAAACTACGACAAACAAGTGTCTGTCCCATACGCCTACTAATTGTCTTTTCCACCCAATGTAAATGTACAAGTCGCAACCACGACGTGGATACCTCATTCTATAATGTAAGTCTCTAGAGTAATATGCAACTATGCTAAATACCGTCACACGTGCTTCTCACACCGATGGCCAGGCGAGAATAAGGCACGCGTCCCTACATGAACTCAGTTTGTGACGTGTATGATACGTGTCAAGGCCTGGGGAGTCATACCGATAACTCCGTAACTTCAGGTGGGTCCACTAGGCTCTAAGTTAGACGCAAGTCCTAACGTCAATGCCTTCGTTGACTGCACCCGAGTCTCTCTCGGACGCGCACAGTTAAAATAATAAACATGTATCTAATACAGAATTTAAACAGTACAACAAGGCAAGGTATACTTGCCTGGAACTCTGGTGTGCGCAAAAAATGCTCCGGAACTGGCAGTCAAGGTAGCACCATCTCGAATGCCTACGAACAGATAACCAAAATTATAAATCACTACATTGCACTAAGCTTAATTGCTTATGCTAACATAGAGCAGGTATACATACACAACACCTATACATGTATCTACATTAAATAATTTAATAACATACATACATATATTTAATTATGTATTTAGACATATTTATATTTATTCATTATACATATATATACATAACAACCATAAATATATTTATATAGTATAACACTTATATACCTATATACATAGTACATATATAACTAATACAATACATGACATATCTACATATATACATAATTACACATATATACATAAGTCACACACACACACACACACACACACACACACACACACATATATATATATATAATAGATTATATATTATATATTCATATATGTAAAAATAATACTATCTATACATTATATATACGTAATTATAAATTTACATAAAATATACATTTACATATACATGTATATTTAACACAAATATAACACTTATTTTTATGTATACATTTGATAATACATATATACATATATTTACAATTGTACATATATGCAAATATACAATATATATATACATACAAATGTACATCATACGTATATATGAAATTATGCATCTTTATACATATACATTATACATATTATATATATATATATATATATATATATATATATATATATATATATATTCATACAATATATTATATAAGTAAATACATATATATACATATATATATATATCATTATGTATTATATACCAATATATTTACTATATATATATATATATACATATATTTAGTCTATACAGTATATATATACACTGTATATATATACAATATACATAGTTCATATAGTATTTATAAATATATACTATATACGTATACGTTATACATACTATATACACATATATTTACATACAATAACTAATTATATATATATATATATAATATACCTATTGTGTCGTGTCCAGGAGGGTGGGGTGTCCGGCGTGCAGTCGTCGCCGGCAAGGGGGTGGCGGAGCTCCGACGGGGACTCGGGAACAAGGGCAGCAGTAGTAGTCACAGCAGCAGTTGCAGCCGCAGTTGCAATTCCGGCCGGCTGGGGCAGTGGCTAAGGGCGAGATCTGGCAGGGGCGGAGGTGGGGCGCTGGGGGTGTCGTCGACGAGTGGTGGTGGCAGGCCGGGCAGCGATGGCGACGCTAGGGAAGGTCGGGGGTCGGCTCGGGCAGTGGGGGTGATGGTGATGTTGTTGATGGGGGGCTGCTGGCGGTGCCCGAGGCGGAGGCGGTGGTCGTGGTGGTAGTGACGGTGGTTCAGGTGGTCGTGGCAGTGATAGGGACGATGATGGTGGTGGTGGCGACGGGCTGAAGGGGAATGGCAGGGTGGTCGGGCCGCCCGGGTTGGTGTTGATGATGGTGAAGGAGATGGGGTTGGCGGTGGTTCAGGCTGTTGCTGGTGGTGGTGGCTGCAGGTGTCTGGGAGAGGGTGTTCCGGCGGTGAGGGGAAGGCCAGGCGGAGGAGGTGGTGGCTGTGGCGGCCTGGGGATCCGGTCGAAGGAGGGAGGAGGGCAATGGGGGTGGTTGACTAGGGTTTGAGTTGAGTTTATGAGGAAATAATTAAAGGGAGGAGGATGTTTAATTTATACACATGTAGGGGTTGGTTTGACCTAGAAAAAGTTGACTTTGGTCAACATCCCCTTTTGGGTTGGGCCTTGGGCTCACATGAGGATGTTTGGGGCTAGAATTTGCATTAATTAAATTGAAACACTAGGTTCAATTGAGGAGGCGATGTTGTGCGTTTGCACATCCAAAAAATTATGGGAGAAATTATGTGAAGGGGAATTTGGGTTTTCTTTATGCATTATCCAATGATGTGGGCGCCTCAATGTGTTTTTGTATAAAAATGCCCAACAATTAGAAAATTGCACAAGGATGAAAATTGGGTTTTAATTAATTAAAATACCACGCACGGTATTCTGGAATTAATTAGAAGTACATGGGATTTGAATTTGGCGGAGCACAAGTGTTATGGCATAAATAATTCAGTATAGAATATTAATAAAATTTGGGTTGCACAAAATGGTCAAGATTGTCCCTCCAATTTTGATTGGAATGCACAGGGGTACAAGGTCGTATTTTATTTAGAATTAAAATAAATACATCCGCGACGATTGTTGTGCGACTAAAATGTAGCACATGGGGGAGTGTTCATGAGTCAGAATGGTAGGTTGGCACGTCCAGGAAAAGTGTATGAAATTCATGAGTCAGAATGCTAACTCTACGATTCTAGGTCTGTGGCAAAAACTCGCATGCATGTGGAACCCACGACGACAAAAAACTCCCAAATTGCCTGAAACGCCCAAATCTTTGCGATATGACCTCACGTGTCCGAACGGGAACACGTACTTACCCTCAAGACACCCAAGCACGTCTACCTAGGTCCGTCTTGTAGTGCCCCGTTCTCCCGATGCGGAGAGCGCGGCTAAGAAACACAAGTCGGTATCGTTCGATCAGGATAGATTGAATTAAGAACTCGTCCTCGTTATGGATTTGTTTCTTCGGAATCGATTCCCATATTCAGTGGACTGCGCCCCAAGGATCGGCTTAGCGGCAGAGTCAGGAGGGACCTCTCCGCTGCTATCTTTTATTGCCTCGGTTTTCGATGTCGCTTGTTGCTTTCGTGCTTTGAGTTGGTTTTGGGACTTGCTTGTTTTCTTGAACGGTTTCGATGGTTTTCATTATTTTCGTTCATTGACTTGCACTTCTATTCCGAGATTGGAAAGAGAGGAAGAAGTATTAATCGAGCTGTTCGTGTGCAGGTGAACTAGCAGTAGGCGGCTTGCGAGCGGAGTCGTGAAGCGCCTCTTTCCTTCTTCTTTCCAAAATCTAAGTGAGTGGCTACCAACCCGATTAGCTAGTCCTGCTTCCAAGCTTCACAGCTAATAAATCTGCACTCTTCTATGCCCCGATCAAACGATACCAAATGATAATAAAAGAAACCAAGATAAAAGACAAATATACTTGGTTATTACGCTTGTCAATCAAACCTGTGAACTGTTGCCTTATCGTATGCTTGTTCGTGCAAATGTTCTATGAAACGTGCTAAGTATAGAACACATCTTGTATATGCATAATTGTTTAGGGAGGCTATGCTAAATAAATCATGCATTACTACTTGTCGTGCACTCGTGTATTTGCACTCGTGTTCTTGCAATCGTGTTGCCTCAACTGCATAAATTGTTAACGTGTTAATCGTGTACGATCATGGACAACTTGTGCACAAGGTATAGTTCTGCGGACGGTCGCTGGGGCACTGGCACCGATCCGATCCGGGCGGAACTCGTGTAATAGTCATCGTGTACGGGACAAGGTGGCTTGTAGCGCCTCGTGTACTATCGTTGCATGCTATCCTTGCCTCGGACTAGTCCTCTATGGCAATCAAGCCAGTGATTATCGTGTATATTTAAACCTGTTGCATACTAACTTCTGTCTTCGTGGCAGGGAAGGCATGGTAAGTATTGTGCAGGTAATTCAGACGGTCAGGTAAAATCCACCTAACGGTGGTACGTTCATTTCAGTAAATTCAATATGCTGCTTACTTGTAAATGAACTAAGGCAAGATAGAAACCCACAAAGATATGCATGCCTCACTAAATAACGTATTGATTGGTATAGTCAGGCTAGCTCGCCTTCACCAGCATGTTTCGATATGCTGACCCTCGTTGAAACAGGTTCTCCGCACTAAGGCGAACCGAGCGAGGAGCCGAAGTCGTCTTCCCGCTCCAGTCCAGCTGTTCGCGCATCTTCACCGCGCCCCTAAAGCCTTCTGAAGTCCGAAGCTGCAACTCTTCATACACAAATGCAGCTCCGTGGCAAAGCGATCCTCCAGCCTGGAGGTCTTTATCGTTTTGAGTTTATAAAAGGATGTAATGTACAGGACTGCTATCTCATTTTGAGTAAACCCTTTTGTAAGCCGTTCGGCATATTAGCTGACTCGTTCAAGAGTTTGTAATAGATGTTCATTATCAATAAAGAGAACTTTTCTATGTTTCAAATCTGTGTTTCAATTTATCTGCGTACTCTGAATATGTGCTTGCTATGCAAAATCATTAAAGCCTTGTGCGGGCGCAACTCCAGGCCCGCACGGCGGTCACGACTCGGGGGACGCCTCAGGGCGTGACATAGTGGTATCAGAGCACAGATTCAAAGTTCCTTAGACTTCGTGCTGGAAAAGTTTCTTTAACGATCAAAAATTCCTGTGCGAACTCTTGAACTCGCTAGACCAAAATGAGATACATTCATGCAATAAGTCCATAATACATTATGATCCTAATGTAATTTACCTTCTTTTGAAGGAATGAATCCTGCGCAATCTGCAGCGCAAGTCCCAGACGAAATGCAACGCCAAGGAAGTAGTTCGGGCACTTCGGGAAGTTCAGAAAGCCAGCGAGCCATGCCAAGCATCGATCCCGTTCAGCAAATATTGCGGATGTTGGGGGAAAACCAACAAAGGGACGAGGCTCGCCATGAACGGGCCGAGAAGCGAGCGGAAGAGAGTCAGCTCAAGTTTCAAGACAATATAGAAGCACGATTCTCAGTCCAACAGAAGCAGGTAGATACCCTGCATCAGATCATTCAGACTTTGGCTGCCAACCATTCTGCCGCAACAACAACGACTCTGGTGGAGCAGCCCGTGCTTGAAGTAGAGACACCGTAAATTCCAAGAGCGAGGGACGTGACTGCCTTCCACTTTGGCCACTTCAAGAAAGTCTGCAATACCCCATTCAACGGGACTGAGGACCCAGTCGTAGCTCTAGATTGGTTGGCCGAACTTGAAGATCACTTCGCTCTGTTAGAGGTCCCCGAAGATAAGCGCGTATCCTGCGCACAACTACAGCTCCGCCTCAATGCACACGATTGGTGGGACGTGCATCGACGATCTCTCCAATTTGATCACGGAGAGGAGGCGATCTCGTGGACGACTTTTCGTGTCGCGTTCGAAGAGGAGTATGTACCCCCTCCAGTCCAACGCCAGATGGAGAACGAGTTCGTGCAGCTACGGCAAGGCAGCATGACAGTTAAAGAGTACTCTGCCGAATTCAACCGACTCTCCAAATTCGCTAGGGCCTATTTACCTGATGCAGCGAGTCGAGCTAGAAGGTTTGAAGGTGGACTACGCCCTGTCATCCATTCGCACGTAGCCGTTCCTCAGTATCGGACAATACGTGAAGTCATGAATCACGCCCTGTCGCTCGAACCACACTATCCTCACGTTCCTGCCGGCGCTGTGCATACATCCAGTCACAAACGCCAAAGCAACGATAGAGGAAATACTGCTACAAAATGCCCTAACAACGGAGGGCACCAAAGAGGAAACCCAGGGCCATCGTGTAATTTCTGTAAAAAGCGTGGGCACACTGCTAACAATTGTCGTTTGAGACTTGGGTTATGCCTAGCGTGTGGACAATTAGGCCATGCCATTAATTCCTGTCCGAACCTTCCTGATCGTCGTCCCCAACGAAATAATCCCTAACGGTAAGTTCTACCCTAAGTTTCGGGATGAAACTTCCAATTAGTTGGGTAGGATGTAGCGCCCCGTTCTCCCGATGCGGAGAGCGCGGCTAAGAAACACAAGTCGGTATCGTTCGATCGGAATAGATTGAATTAAGAACTCGTCCTCGTTATGGATTTGTTTCTTCGGAATCGATTCCCATATTCAGTGGACTGCGCCCCAAGGATCGGCTTAGCGGCAGAGTCAGGAGGGACCTCTCCGCTGCTATCTTTTATTGCCTCGGTTTTCGATATCGCTTGTTGCTTTCGTGCTTTGAGTTGGTTTTGGGACTTGCTTGTTTTCTTGAACGGTTTCGATGGTTTTCATTGTTTTCGTTCATTGACTTGCACTTCTATTCCGAGATTGGAAAGAGAGGAAGAAGTATTAATCGAGCTGTTCATGTGCAGGTGAACTAGCAGTAGGCGGCTTGCGAGCGGAGTCGTGAAGCGCCTCTTTCCTTCTTCTTTCCAAAATCTAAGTGAGTGGCTACCAACCCGATTAGCTAGTCCTGCTTCCAAGCTTCACAGCTAATAAATCTGCACTCTTCTATGCCCCGATCAAACGATACCAAATGATAATAAAAGAAACCAAGATAAAAGACAAATATACTTGGTTATTACGCTTGTCAATCAAACCTGTGAACTGTTGCCTTATCATATGCTTGTTCGTGCAAATGTTCTATGAAACGTGCTAAGTATAGAACACATCTTGTATATGCATAATTGTTCAGGGAGGCTATGCTAAATAAATCATGCATTACTACTTGTCGTGCACTCGTGTATTTGCACTCGTGTTCTTGCAATCGTGTTGCCTCAACTGCATAAATTATTAACGTGTTAATCGTGTACGATCATGGACAACTTGTGCACAAGGTATAGTTCTGCGGACGGTCGCTGGGGCACTGGCACCGATCCGATCCGGGCGGAACTCGTGTAATAGTCATCGTGTACGGGATAAGGTGGCTTGCAGCGCCTCGTGTACTATCGTTGCATGCTATCCTTGCCTCGGACTAGTCCTCTATGGCAATCAAGCCAGTGATCATCGTGTATATTTAAACCTGTTGCATACTAACTTGTGTCTTCGTGGCAGGGAAGGCATGGTAAGTATTGTGCAGGTAATTCAGATGGTCAGGTAAAATCCACCTAACGGTGGCACGTTCATTTCAGTAAATTCAATATGCTGCTTACTTGTAAATGAACTAAGGCAAGATAGAAACCCACAAAGATATACATGCCTCACTAAACAACGTGTTGATTGGTATAGTCAGGCTAGCTCGCCTTCACTAGCATGTTTCGATATGCTGACCCTCGTTGAAACAGGTTCTCCGCACTAAGGCGAACCGAGCGAGGAGCCGAAGTCGTCTTCCCGCTCCAGTCCAGCTGTTCGCGCATCTTCACCGCGCCCCTAAAGCCTTCTGAAGTCCGAAGCTGCAACTCTTCATACACAAATGCAGCTCCGTGGCAAAGCGATCCTCCAGCCTGGAGGTCTTTATCGTTTTGAGTTTATAAAAGGATGTAATGTACAGGACTGGTATCTCATTTTGAGTTAACCCTTTTGTAAGCCGTTCGGCATATTAGCTGACTTGTTCAAGAGTTTGTAATAGATGTTCATTATCAATAAAGAGAACTTTTCTATGTTTCAAATCTGTGTTTTAATTTATCTGCGTGCTCTGAATATGTGCTTGCTATGCAAAATCATTAAAGCCTTGTGCGGGCGCAACTCCAGGCCCGCACGGCGGTCACGACTCGGGGGACGCCTCGGGGCGTGACACGTCTAACCTGGAACATCACCCAAAATTGGGCAAATCTCGGATTTCACCCAAAATTGACACAAAACCTAATGTCAAAGTCTTCAAACACAACCAAACAAGCTCTAACTTCCTCCCATGGGTAGTCTTAAGGTCTAGGAAGGTTCTAAACTATTAATTATACTATATTAAAGCGACCAATAAGAGAAAAGTTAGGGTTTACCTCTTGGGAGTTGGAATCCCAAGGCCAAAGTCTCCAAAACCTTAGAAATTACCACCCTTAAGCCTCCAAGCCTCCAAGCCTCCAAGCCAAGCCTTTACACTAAGTCTAGGCTCTACACACCTAGGTTAGGAAAAAATAAAGGGTTAGGATTTACATCTATGGAAGAAGTAGATGAAGGAAGAGAAAGAAAGGTGTAATACTTACTTGAAACTTGGGAGAAAATTGGAAGAAGGAAGAAGAAGAGAATGGAGAAAAGAGTGAAGAAGAAGAAGAAGAAGAATGGAATGAGGGAATGGGGGGTTCGGTCATGAAGTGTTAGGGTTAGGGGAGGAGCCAGCCATACATATAAAATAGGGTTAGGATTTACAATAATGACTAAAATGCCCTCCAAATTAGTCATGCTAACAAAGAGTTTAGGTTTGGGGTTCACCAAACACATTCTAACTAATCCAAAACTCTCCAATTAACTAATAAAAATATAATAACTATTCTAAACCCATAATGAGTCTGACAAGGGTGTTGGTTTGGTCTGACATGGGTCCAGACTAGCCAAAACCCTAAAACAACCAATAGAAAATAAATACAACCAACAATTAAATATAAATATAATTATTTATGATCAATACACAATTTACCAAAAAAAAAAAATTCCTATTTTCTAGAATTGGGTAGTGACAACCCTACCCTCCTTAAAATAATTTTGTCCTCGAAATTAAAAGACGAACTAGGACAGGAATGCAAGAAAAAAAAGAACCATACCTCAGGGCTCGAAAAGGTAAGAGTATCACTCGCGCATTTTATCCTCCCTCTCTCAGGTCGACTCACTTGGGGAGTGATGCCTCCACGCGACGCGAACCAAGGAAATAGTCTGGTTCCTCAACATATTCTCTCGCCGATCCAGAATCTCCACCGGCTGCTCTAGATAGCTAAGAATAGGGCCCACCATGATCTCTGAGTGATCCAATACATGACTGAGATCCGCCATATACCGTCTCAACTGCGACATGTGGAACGCATCATGAACTCTCTCTAGTGTAGGCGGCAAATCTAGCCTATATGCCACAGCACCGACCCTCTCAAGGATGCTGAAGGGTCCGACGAAACGTGGGCTAAGCTTCACGTCTCCACCAAAGCGAATAGTGCCCCGCGTCGGAGAAATCCTCAGGAACACCAGATCACCAACCTAGCACAAACAAGGTCTCAGCACTTAATCTAAAATAAGCAATCACAATAAAACACAAGAATAAAATCTAAATTCTAAGCTATACCTCAAACTCCAAATGTCTCCAGTGGCTATCGGCCCAATGTCGCTGCCTGTCCTGCACCACCCGAAGTCTATCTCTAACGAGCTTAACCTTCTCTGCCGTATCCACCACCATCTCTGGGCCAAGCAAAGCTCTCTCGCCTACATCATCCTATGATAACGGAGTACGATACCTCCGTCTATACAATGCCTCGAATGGTGACATCTCGATACTGGCTTGGTAGCTGTTGTTGTAAGCAAACTCTACCAAGTGCAAGTGATCCTCCCAAGATCCTCTGAAATTCAGAACACAAGTGTGAAGCATGTCCTCGAGGGTCTGAATGGTCCTCTCTGACTGACCGTCTGTCTGTGGGTGATATGCTGTACTAAACTTGAGCTGGGTGTCCAAGCTAGCCTATAACTCCTCCAAAAATATAAAGTAAAGTGACTGTCCCAGTCTGATACTATGCTCACAAGAACTCCATACAGTCTAACTATCTTGCGCACATACATCTCTGCTAGTCTCTCCGTAGACGTACCCAATTTGAATGGTAGAAAGTGGGCCAATTTGGTTAACCTGTCTACGATGACCCAAATTGCATCATTCTCTCCTGGAGAACGGATAAGTCCAGAAACAAAATTCATGGTCACATGCTCCAATTTCTACTCCGGAATGGGTAATGGCTGGAGCAACCCTCCTGCCCTCTGCCTCTCCGCCTTTACCTGCTGGCACACTAAGCATCGGGATACGAAGCGTGCTACCTCACGCTTCATTCTGTACCACCATACATGCTCTCTCAGATCTCTATACATCTTTTTGGCACCTGGATGCATAGAGTACTGGGATTAATGCGCCTCCTGAAGAACCTCCTCGCGCAATGACCCGCTAGGCACACACAACCTGGTGCCGTGCCACCATGAACCATCATCAGCAATGGTGAAATCATCTGATAATCCAATCTGAACATATGCCCTGATGATCCTCAGGGACTCATCCTCAAACTTTGTAGCCCTGATCCAGTCTACCAACTCTGACTGAATCTACAGTCCCTACATCTGTATCTCAACTCCAGGCACTATCACCTCAATGTCCAAGCTCTCTAGATCTGTCAGGAGATAATGATCTATAGTCAGGCACATAGCTACCGGATACCTACTCAGGGCATCCACAACTACGTTCGCCTTCCCTGGATGGTACTGCAACAATATGTTGAAGTCTTTCATCAACTCCAACCATCTCCTCTGCCTTATGTTCAGCTCTTTTTGGGTAAACACATACTTCAAGCTTTTATGGTCTGTAAAGATCTCCACACACTCTCCGTATAAATAGTATTTCCACAACTTCAGAGCAAAAATGATCGTTGCCAACTCCAAATCGTGGGTCAGATAGTTCTTCTCATAAGGACATAATTGCCTAAAAGCATAAGCAATCACCCTCCCATTCTGCTGTAACACATAACCCAGTTCCTTCTCCGATGCATCACTATAGATAGTGAATCCTCTAGACCCTGATGGCAACATCAACACTGGAGCTGTCGTCAACCTCCTCTTCAGCTCATCAAAGGAGATCTGGCACTCCTTGGACCAAACAAACTCCACGTCCTTTCGGGTCAGCCTAGACAACGGCTCTGCAATCCAGGAAAAATCCTGAACAAATCTCTTGTAGTAACCTGGCAGCCCCAGGAAACTCCTGACCTCTGCTACTAACTCGGAGCACTCCATGCCTTAACTGCCATGATATTTCTCGGATCCACCGAGATCCCCTCTTCTGTCACCACATGACCAAGGAATTCAACTTTGTCAAGGAAGAACTCCCACTTCGAAAGCTTTATATAAAGCTTCTCCTTCCTGAGAGTCTCCAGCACTATCCTCAGATGCTCCTTATGCTCCTCTGGGGTCTTCGAATACACCAAGATGTCATCTATAAATACCACCACAAACCTATCCAGATGCTGATGGAATACCTTGTTCATTAGATTCATGAACACTGTCGGGGCATTAGTTAACCCAAACGGCATCACCATAAACTCATATTGTCCATACCTGGTCCGAAAAAATATCTTCGGAATATTCTCCCTCCTGATATTCACCTGGTGGTAGCCTGTCCTCAGATCAATCCTGGAAAACACCCTCGCTCCGCTCAATTGGTCAAAGAGATCATCAATACGTGGCAGCGGATACTTGTTCTTGATTGTGAGGTTGTTCAGAGCCCTATAGTCGATACACATCTGTATCGACCCATCCTTCTTCGGTACAAAAAGTACCAGAGCACCCCATGGAGAAGAACTAGATCTGATAAATTCTTTGTCCTGAAGCTTATCCACCTGCTTATTCAACTCTATCAGCTCACTGTTGCTGACTCTATAGACGTGCTGGGATATCGACTCCATGCCTGGCACCAAGTCTATAGAGAACTCCACATCTCTCTCCGGAGGTAACCCTGGCAACTCCTTCGGAAAGACATCTATGAACTCCGCTATCAGTGGATGTGGCAACCTCTGCTCTACCACCAGGGCTCCGCAAAAGACTCTCTCGCTCTGCTCCGCTGCTCCTCTAGCAAACTCAAACTCTGGCTCTCCCGGCGGACTAAACAACACTCTGCCTCTACGATAATCTATACTAGCACAGTGCATACTTAACCTATCCATCCCGAGTATAATGTCGTAGCTCGAAAGTGGCATTATGAGTAGGCACACATTTAACTCCTGGCCTCCCAAGGTAACTCTTCGGTCTCTACAGACATCACTGACTAGAATAATACTACCTCCGGTCGTGAACTTGCAGATTCTAGCTAAAGGTTCAGCAACAAGATGGTATCTAATAACAAAAGATACATACACAAAACTATGGGAAGCACCGGAATCAA
This sequence comes from Iris macrosiphon, assembly GCA_036927795.1. Taxonomy (NCBI): domain Eukaryota; kingdom Viridiplantae; phylum Streptophyta; class Magnoliopsida; order Asparagales; family Iridaceae; genus Iris; species Iris macrosiphon. The sequence goes on along the minus strand of JAYESA010000005.1, from coordinate 150,737,757 downwards.
ATAAAGCAATTGCTGGAATAGAATCAAGAAGAACAGAACCTGAGATCACATCACCAACGGGCTCGGCCACGTCTACAGTTAGGGCAATAGCTCACCCTTGCTGTCCTC